>SSNS01000005.1:1258143-1301631 GCA_006937985.1 Aphyosemion australe | reverse complement strand
GGTAGGGCTGTGAAGCATCATGCATGTGTCATTGCAGTATTTACTCAGTAACCACACTAATTAATACACACCTGATCACCTCTGCAGATGTTTAAGAACAAAATAACCCAAAACAACATCTACAGCTCTGCAGACCTCCGTTAAGGTCAGAGGTCATGAGCTCCCAGAACAGAACCTCTGCTGATCAAAACCAACACAAAGTTTCCAAAACCATCCTGATGATCCCAAAGACTTCTGGGTAAAAATCCGGTCCTCTGATGAGACCAAAGCAGAATGTTCTTGTTACAGCCCTTGGCTGTTTTGTGTTGTATTTTAACCCTTCCTCTGTTTTCTCCCTTCCTGAGAGTGTGAGAGGCGAGCACCTGCAGCACCTGGCTCCACTCTCACTAACTGCCTCCACTCTTGAGTGTACCAGCTGACCCAACTTCCAATCAGCCCTGACTCTGCTTTAAAGCTGAGCAACACCTTAGATTCTGGGAGCAGCAGGACAGAGCAGTTCTCTGTGTTGTTGGCTCATTTTGTGTTACTTTCTTTAGTTTGGTCTCACGGTTTTAGCAAACAATCCAGTATTCATTCTGTTAGCCGTTTAAGATAAGATTATGACAACTATTCATTCGAGAGCCAGTAATGTGATGTCTTTCTGACAGGCTGCTTAAAGCAGAATAAGGCATCGCCTCAGTTTAGGGAGTAAGTTTGCTGTTTTGGTTATGAGACCTTTTGTTAATTCTGTTGACCGCCGGTTTCTTTTGAGTTTTGTAAATAAAGCATCATTCTTTGTAACATCTGAACATGTCTCCTCTTTGTTACCCTGGCCACCTAGACGGCCTGGTGTGTAACAGTTCTGGAAGGTGAGCATCCCGTTCCATCTGGAGTCAGACACTAAAGCATCCCCATAGCAACAGTGAGACGAGGTGGTGGTAGTGTGATGGAAACATGATTTCTGCTCTCTAGCAGAACACCTTGAAGGAGAACATCTGACCTTTGACCTTAAACAAGATGATTATGCTGGAAAACCCCCCGATTTGGCTGAATTTCTAACGGTAGGTAAAGGTTGAAAGTTTTTACCATTGATTTCGGTCAGGTTGTAGGGATCTGTGGACCAGCCGTCCTCCAGCTTCGCTGGCTGGACATCCACATGACCGTAGACACACACGGTGTGTTTGCTGGTGTCATTCCCAAACTGAGCAGTCACGACTTTGGGCAATGCCAAGATATGCCCGTTAGGAAGCTGTGGAAACCAAAGGTCAGTTATTAAAGTGGCTGAGGAGAGGGAAGTCTGGGCTTTTCTGCTTAGATTTAACCGGTAGCTTGTTTTCTGCTGTCAGCATCTCTGATGTTCCAACATCTGTCTGAAATGTTCTCTGGCTGTGCTTACAAGCTCTTCTATCTAAGAGGAAGTAACACAAATCACGGATCAGGGAGGTAGTTTTCTCACTGACCTCCTGCTCTCCAATGTCAACCAACTCCACGGTTCCTCCCATCAGTCGCAGCTTCTGAGCCACCACCTCCATCATGTGGTGCAGGTCTGGCCTCTTCAGAACGTTGCTGGAGTCACTTTCAATTGCAACCCAGTCCCTGAGAGCCTGGAACACATGAAACACAACATTCCAGAAAATTCCTCCACGCAATCCTGGAATCACGAAACTGACACGTGGAATTATTTATATCCTGAAAGATGTTCCGCTTCTTATTTCACCAGCTCAGCTCTAACAGAAAAGTAAAAAGTACCAAGCTTTAAAAGTGTTGGAGTCCTGGGGGGTCGTTAAAGTCCCGGTTGTCCTGATCAACATGGAAGACTTGGATCCCATTCCCAAAGGTGTGGATTGTTGTGAAACTGTTTGGGGATCTGATCAGAGCTGTGCTGTAAGTTCTGTAAAACCTTCTCCTGATGATGTCCTTTTCTCGTTTGCCCTGTTTCCTACCCTAGCCTGATTAATGAAGCTCTCTGACCGATAAACACTTAATGCTGGAGTTTCAGGTAATCAGAAACAGGTAACAGGACGGCTATTTTAGTGATTACACCTAAAATCATCTTGATGGTAGGAGAACCTAAACGTTTATTCAGGTTTTTGACAAAAAAAAAACTTTTCCAAAATCTGATTTCTTCACTCTCAGCAGAGAGACAGAAAATACCTCCGGCCTTTTTGAGTTGCGTGTTTTACCTCCACATATTCCTCTTGGTGGCTGTCAACATACTCAGCCATCTGTGTGTACTGGAAGGCATGGGCTGTAGGAACCAGCAGCAGGATGAGGAGCAGAGTTTCGGGATTCATCTGATGGAAGAGTCAGAAATTCAGCAGTCAGTCAGTCCCAGACACGCTCATGACTCGGTCTATAACCACAAACTCACCTTAATCCCGTCAATGCAATTCCAACAAACGCATGACTAGAGAAACTTCTGAGGAAACGTCTCGTATTCAGCACAAAAACAGCCACTCTTAAACAAAGATCTCAGGGTTTCTTACCTTCTCGCTGCTGCAGGTGTGTGGGGCCATCTCCTCAGGCAGACCGGCTGTGGCCCCCCGTCTTATTAGCTGGGTATTTATACACCTACCCTCACTGGACCCCCACGGGGCCCCGGGGTCACACTGTCAAACATTTCCTAACCTCAAGCCAAGCCTGCAGAGGAATTACAGGTTTTTTGCTGACAGGAACAAAACTTCTGCTCTAATCTGTTGAACTGAGTGGAAGAATGTGCCGAGTGGAGAGGAGGCGGGAGGAATAAAGGCAACACATGAAATTCCTAATATTACCCCCCCACGCACACACACATGCACACACACACATGCACACACACACACACACACACACATATACACAAGCACAAATATACACAAGCACACACACACACACACACACACACCACACACACACACAACACACACACACACACACACACACACACACACACACACACACACACACACACACACACACACACACAGAGAAGCTTATCAGGGTCCAGATTAGCAGGCGTCCCATTGTGTTCAACTTTGACACGCAGCCATTTAAAATCATAATCAAGAGATTAGTTTCTTTGAACATTTTAAATCCCATCACCTTCCACAGCTTCACAGAATAAATGCTTTGAGACATCATGTTCCTTTCTTTGTTCCTCGGGGCGGACGTGAGGCCATTTCAGAAGGAATTTTCAAGACAGCCAGCTGAGCCAGTCCACAACAGTCTGAGACAAAAGTTTCAGCGTAAAGCCAGAAGTATGGATCACAGAATAATGTTAATGCTGCTGCCCGTGGCTCATTAGTTTAACCTTCACAGTAAATTGGTATATTACCTAAATATTGCATGATTATATATCTGTGAAGTAGTTTTGTAACGTTGATTGACCTTTTATTAAATAATTGACCTATTTTAACATTTTGAAAATAAACAAGTCTAAAAGGATGTGCTCACATGGTTTTCACCCCTCAGTCATGACACCTGATGACAGGTATGACGTGTTCCTACATGTGTAGGAGCTCACCTGAAGGCTTTTGATTAATCAAATAATTTCAACAAAGCATTAGGCAAACCGACCCGTCTGCAGTCTAGCTCCATCCCGTTTATTTCATCTCATTGTTCGGTCAGGTCCACCTGTCATGATTTTGGGTTTGATAATACAGGAGACCGGGTGTTTGTCAAGTCAAGTCAAGTCAACTTTATTTATAAAGCACTTTACAAACAGCATAAAGCTGACCAAAGTGCTTAACAAACCAAATTAAACACAATAAAAACAACAGCAATTTGCTATAATGCTGAAAATAAGTTATGATAAAAGCCTCATAATAAAAGAAACAAAAACAAAACATTAAAACAAGTAATTCAAACTGAATTAAAAGCAACTAAAAACAGATGAGTCTTTAATAGCGATTTAAAACCAGAGAATGAGGGAGCCATCCTAATCTGAATTGGCAGTGTATTCCACAACCTTGGGGCTGCTACGGAGAAAGCTCTGTCACCCCTGAGCCTCCGCTTTGTTCTCGGAACCTCCAGGAGAAGCTGGTCAGCCGACCTCAGGGACCGAGACGGGGAGTGAACAACTAAAAGCTCAGAGAGATACTGCGGGGCAAGGCCATGGAGAGCTTTAAAAGCCAATAAAAGCACCTTAAACTGAACCCTAAAATCAACAGGCAGCCAGTGCAGGGAAGCCAAAATTGGGGTGATGTGATCCCTCTTTCTCAAACCCGTCAATAGGCGTGCTGCTGCATTTTGCACCATTTGAAGACGGGAGAGGTGAGACTGAGGGAGACCAAGGTACAGTGAATTGCAATAGTCCAGTCGTGAAGTAATAAATGCGTGAATCACTGTCTCAAAGTCATGCTTGGAGAGCACATGCTTAACCTTGGCAATCCTCCTTAAATGATAAAAACTTGCCTTTGTTACAGAACTGATTTGCTTGTCCAGAACTAGGTCACTGTCAAGCAGAACTCCCAGATTGGTTACTACAGGTATCAGAAATCAACCAAGGTCAGCTGAACAACATGCACTGGACACACTGGGACTAAAAAGCATGACCTCAGTCTTATCATAATTGAAGTGTAAAAAATTAGCCGACATCCAAGATTTAACCTCATCGAGGCAGTTTAGGAGAGGATAATGAATTAGGCAGGCCACGTTTAATGGGAATGTAAACTTGGGTGTCGTCTGCATACAAGTGAAAAGAACACCCATGTTTCCTAAAAATAGAACCCAAAGGCAGCAAATAAAGGGAGAATAACAGAGGGCCAAGCACAGATCCTTGAGGAACCCCACATAAAAGAGGGGAATGAGATGACGTAAAGCCACCTAGAGATACACTAAACGACAACCAGCTGGGACAATAAAAAGTAATATCTCATGTTTTGTTAAAGGATGTAGATCAGAAGGTAAGCTGGAGCAGATCTGGACCACTGACCTCTTTAATTCTATATTAAGATATAGCATCCCCATGCTAGCATGCCGAGAACAACAGAAAGAGCTTAAATGGGTCTTATTTCTCCAGTTTGGTTTTCTTTACATGGATAACGTTATTATAAAACACTACACACAATTACATTGATCAGTGTGTTGCATAAACACTTCTTTTTTTACAATTATATTTATTTTTGCTAATTATGATCTGTATTCTTAATGCCTTAGATCGGTTATTTCCAACATGGGGTCCGTGACCCCCAAGGGAGTCCCCACAATTTTGTCTGTGCAGAGGGTGTGAAATTACTTACTGAGATTATATTTGTAAAAATTACATGAATAAAATCCCAATAACACACCCATTAGTATAACTAAAACTCTGTATAGGAGTTATAACTCTGTATGTCTGTGTAAAGTTTGTAATTAATCACTTTTAAAGTGTGTGGGTGGGTAGGAGGTGGGGTTGGGGGGCCCTGGCTTGTCTTGGACACAGCTAAGAGGGTCCTGAAGGGACAACGTTTGGGAACCACTGCCTTAAATTACCTAAATGCAGTCCGGCTTCCTCTAAAATTTTAAACCCCCTGCCGCTCCCAAAGATAAATGTTTTGATAAATACAGTCTAGTAATCAATGCACATTATTGGTCACCAAAAATTACAGGGGAAATGAGGAAATGATGGTTTTAACGTTCTCTCTTGCCAGAAGCCGCTGGGGCGCCTAATGGGGCGCCTACGTATTCATGTCTATGACGTAGACGCCCTATTGGGCGCTGGAGAGCATAACATCATTGCCACCATATTGCGTGGGTTCCTCACTCTCCAAACCCAACTGGAGTCAGCGTGAGCATTGAGCAACTATGTCCGTTTTTTGTGCAGTCTAAGGTTACAACAACCGGTGTACTATTGAAAACAGATCACATGAGACTAAAATTGACTTTTCTAGCCTACCTGTTGGGATTTTATATTTTTATTTATTTTGTTTATTTATATTTTAATTATCATGCCATACTATGTGTCTAACTTTGTAAAAAAAAATAACAAAATGTGTTTTTTAGTTGAGTAAGCACCTTCCTCAGTAGAAAAAAATTAATATGGTGCGAATGGAGACCCATCCAAGATGGCGGCCCACTGCTACGCCAGTCCACGGGGTGTCTTTTGTCTGTAGCCTCTTGCTTCCGTACTCCTGGGACCGGATGTGACGTAATTTATTTATAATGACATAAATTGTTTTTTCAAAAATTTCTGTGAATCATAAGGTGTAAGACGTGCGATATAACTTTGGATTAAAGGATTTGCCCGTATATGTGCAGGATGGTGTCTTGATGTGAAAAAATAAACTTGTTTTTACGCGGGAGGTGAAAGGTTAAAAACAAAATGGCCGAACACTGATGAGGGACCGATGCTGAGGACTAAACAGGATGTTTTGGACGTCGTAAAGTGATGTGATGTTTAGATTAAACTGCTCACTGAACGATACCGACCCTGTTCGTTTATCCACGGATTGTTTTTAAACATGTTTAACGGTAGCGACTGTGGAGGACAGCCCGAGGAGGGTAACCACAGCGGCTAGCGCACAGCTGCTAGCTTCATTCATGTCCAAACTTACTTTTATCTTATAGAAAACGCGCTTGTGACGTTTCTCCTGGACTTGGAGTGTCCATGCGTCTCACTGTGGTACATGCACGAAGCGTGTGTGTCCTGAATTAGCGCACGGCTCATCTAACTGCAGTCAGGACCCAACGAGGAGGAGCAGGATGAACAGGAAGAAGGATAAAGGCTTCGAGAGCCCGCGACCCTTTAAATTATAAGTATCTTACGTCATTTATCTTCACAGCTGTACCTTTAAGCCACATTAACTCATTTGATTCTGATTCATGACGCATTAATACGCTGGTTTTGGTTCTACGACCCAGCAGGTGGTGTGCATCAACAACATCAACTTCCAAAGGAAGTCTGTCATAGTAAGTGCACTAGAGGTCCCATACGTCATTTCCCTTTGGTTATTCTCATCAGACCAGGTAGTTTTCACCTGTTCACACTGACTCTGTGGACACCTCTCTTATCCGGTTTATCTAACAGGACTGCATCTAGTTTCCTTCAGTGTTGTTTTATCCTGTCAGGTGAGAGAGGACATCAGAAGTAACCTGACACTCTCTGTGTTGTTTATTTGTCGGTTTAATAATTGACATGTTTTCACAGTTTATGGTAAAAACCAAGAATGACTTATTGTTGAGAGGGTGGTATTTATTCTTTTTTAAAGCCTCATCGTTCACAGAGGTAAATGTGAGCTGATCCTTTCTGTGTGATCTGTTGAGTGACATTATTTTTACTGCTGATTACGTTTTTCTCTGGATGTCCTTCAGGGCTACGTGGAGCTCACCATTATCCCCACGGTGGTCAACCTGAACAGGATCAAGTTAAACAGTAAACAGTGTCGCATCTACAGGGTCCGCGTCAACGAGCTGGAAGCCCCCTTCATTTACAATGACCCTACTCTGGAGGTGTGCCACAATGAGTCCAAGCAGTGAGTACCTCTGTGTGCTACATGAGACAGTTGGGCAATTGATCTGTCTTTATTTAGGCTCCAAACAAGAGCTCTTCAGTCCTGGTCCTGGATGACTGCCATCCAGCATGTTTTGTGCCCCTTTTCCATCGGCCTTGCTCAAAGTGATTTGGTCCGATTGGAGGGCCTTTTACTCTGTAACGGGTCTATGTTTGCTGTTGAGTACCTGGTTTTCAGCACCTGCTTCCATGTGGTTCCTAGCACAGAGCCGGGCTGAAAACGCCATGTCATCGACTGTCACTGATTGGCTACGAGGCGCAGTCGCTGCTTGTTCCAGAGCTTTCTGCCTGCAGCCGTTTCCGGGTTCAGAGTCTGACAAAAAGCCACTGACTGATCAGAATGTTCAGCATCACCACCAGTTCCTCTGCTGGTGTGTTGTTGTGTTGCTTACAGACCCCCCCCCCCCCCCCCCCCCCCCCATTGATTGTGTTATCAACGTTAATTAAAGATCATCCTAAATAATCGAGATTTCATTCAAAATAATGGTGATAACCGAGCCGCCCTACTACACACTGCTTGTGTCGTATTTGGTGTGATTTTTCCTCCTACTGTTGTAAAACTTGAACGATCTTTAAGAAACACATTATGTGCAGCAGCTCTTCTAGCAGCCCCTCTGTCCATGTTTTCTCTACCTGATCAGGTAGGAGTCTTGATTGAGGTAGCAGACACATGGCAGCACAAAAAGATGTAAATATAATAATGTGTCTCCTCTAAAAAGGTTTTGATGTAGCAAAGTACTAAACTCCAAACAGCCTTGACAGCGTTGGGACCTTTCACAGTTAGAATTACTGATGTTTTTATATTTGCTGGGGTTTGGGTTGTGTTTTACCTCATCTTTGGTCTCTGCAGCAGTTTTACATTCTACTTGAGCCAGGAGCATGTTAGACAACAGAACCTGGTTCCTAAGAAGTAACAGGGCAGCAGCAGCTCAGGAGGTAGAGCAGGTTGTCCAGGTTGCAGGTTCGATCCCGGCTCCCACCAGATAATGCTACTGTTGTGTCCTTGGGCAAGACACTTAACCCACCTGGCCTGCTGGTGGTGGTCGGAGGGACCGGTGGCGCCTGTGTACGGCAGACCTCGTCTCTGTCAGTGCACCCCAGGGCAGCTGTGGCTACATTGTAGCTCATCATCACCAGCGTGTGAATGGATGGATGACTGATTGTGTTGTGAAGCGCCTTGGGGGGCCATTTACCATTTAACAGGTAAAGTTCTGATCGTTTATGTTTAACAGGAGGAACCTGAACTACTTCTCCAGTGCCTACACAGCAGCAGTCAGCGCTGTGGATCCGGATGCTGGAAACGGGGAACTGGTCATCAAAGTTCCCTCTGAGCTCTGGAAACAAGGAGACGGTGAGATGATGGGAGAAATCGGTTTGTTAGAAAGAAACATCAAACCTTTACGTTCTGTAATCTTAATCAGAGAGGTCGGACAGAGAAAACTCGTCTGGTAGCTTGAATCAGGATGATCTGGGTGTTTGTTTTGTTTTCAGATGGGAAAATGCTGAAGGTGTACATAGAGTTCTCCCTGGACCAGCCCAAAGGAGGCCTTCACTTTGTGGTTCCTGATGTGGAAGGCAGCATGGCAGAAAGGGGAGCCCATGTGTTCTCCTTTGGATACCAGAACTCTACAAGGTCTAACAACAGCATAACCTGTAATCTTGATTCATCAGTAAAACAATATATAACTTAATGTAACTTCCTGTCTGATAAACATGAGAGTCTCACAACGAAGAGCACTCGAGCTGTGACTTCTGATTGATCTGAGTCTTCTCAATAACGCTTATTGGGAGATCTGCAGACTGTTCTTGTAATAAGCCTGTTTAGGTAGGTGTGTCTGTGTGTGTGTGTGTGTGTGTGTGGGGGGGGGGGGTTGTAATTAACCCACTTTCTGACCTACTGGGTCTGAGATGGAGGACGTTTCTACCTCTATGTGTCACGAACAGAGCGGCTCTTTGACAATCAGCAGACTGAGCCTGAGTTTGAACCAACAACCTACTGATCACAGGGATCTGTGGGTTAGCATTAGCCTAGCACTCTGACCCAGTCTGCTACAGAACCAGTGCTACGAAACAGCTGATTTCTGTTTAGTTATCTAAGTACAGATGAGAAGGTCAATACTCCGTCATAGTTCTTCCTCCTCCCACAGATTCTGGTTCCCCTGTGTGGACTCCTACTCAGAGCTGTGTACCTGGAAGCTGGAGTTCACCGTAGACGCCTCCATGGTGGCGGTGTCCTGCGGAGACCTGCTGGAGACCATCTACACGCACGACATGAGGAAGAAAACGTTCCACTATGTGCTTCCCATTCCCACAGCAGCTCCCAACATCTCACTGGCGGTGGGGCCGTTTGAGATCCTTGTTGACCCCTACATGCACGAGGTTTGTGTAGACGAAGATCTGTCTGTATAAAAGTTTTACTGCAACCTAAATGATTATTTATACTGTTGAGCACCATGGGTGAGTCATTTTCTACACAAACTTTGTGATTTAAAAAGAAAAAGTTGAGTGGAAAATGTGACTAAGCCAAGTCTGACCCTGGTGAAGTGTTTGTCTTTGACTAAGCTGTTAGAGTTATGGTGAGCCTACAGCCGCGGGGCTTTACCAGTGGGATTGTCTGTTTATAGTTCCAGTTTCTGTGGTTTGGTCCTCCTGTAACGTCCTCTCCTGACCACCAGAGGTCCCTCAACCCCAGGTGGTGGATTGAAACCTGATTCTGGTCTTTGAAAGGTTCCAAAGTAAAAAGATGTTTGCTGGTTCTGATCCACGGAGCAGATTCGCCCATATTCTGTTTCAGTGGGGAGCAGACTTATGGTTGTCGTCCTCCATCTTCTATCAGCGCTCTGATGTAACCTTCTTACTCTGCAAATGAACATTTAATTAAAACGTTGGTTCTGTAAAGTGTTGAAACACAGCTGCAGCTCTTTCTGACTGAATCAAACAGAAATCAGTCTTTCTGTGTACGCTCCCTCTGCTGAATGTGTGGACATCACCATGGAGGAGGTGTCTGAGCTTCCAGTCAACTCCTCTTTGGACTGAAAATGTATTTTAGAAAAATCCGACTACATTTGGCAAAAAAACAATATACTGTTTTCCTACGGTTGGAGTTGTATGTTTAAACAAAATCAGCAATAAGTGGGAATCTTGTGATGAGAAAATGGCTTCATCAATGACCATGGACAAGTCCCTAATGGTGAGACGGACATTTAATCCAGGAATTCCTAGACTGAGAGGACAGTTGTATCCTAGCGGGAATGTCCGTGTTCGTTCAGCAGAGCTGGCTGCAACATCCATGGTTTTCTGCACAGGAAGGGTCATGCAGCTAAACAACCTTGATGACATCACATTTTCTGAACATCTAAATCTAGCTGTATGACAGAAGGTCTGCATTCATCCAGTGTTGGTCAGAAAATAACAAAAGTTCTACAGAGTGGAGACTCGAGTGGTTCTTCCCTCATCATGAGCCAAACCACCAGCAGAGTGATTTCTGGGTTTGCTGCTTATTTTCTTGCAGCCATCTCTTGTTTTAAACACAACGCTGTTGTTGCTAGGTGACCCATTTCTGCCTGCCGCAGCTGCTCCCTCTGCTCAAACACTCCATGTCCTACCTGCACGAGATCTTTGAGTTCTACGAAGAGATCCTGACGTGCCGCTATCCTTACTCCTGTTTTAAGACTGTGTTTGTGGACGAGGCCTACGTTCAGGTGTCCACCTACGCGTCTATGAGCATCTTCAGGTAAGCTGCTGAGACTCGGCCCGGAGGTGACTCACTGGTGCAGGCTTTAGTCGTGTCATCTTTGAGCTGTTGTCTCTGCGTTTTAGCACCAACCTGCTGCACAGCCCGATGATCATCGACCAGACGCCGGAGACGCGGCGCTGCCTGGCTCAGGCCTTGGCTCAGCAGTTCTTCGGCTGTTTCATCTCCAGAATGTCTTGGTGAGACGTCGTAAAGACTAACCCTCAGAATAAACACGCCTGAGTCTGCACACAGGCGCGTGTAATGTTCATGTTTCACAAACGATGACTCACCCCCTTTCTTAACGGGAAGTAGCAGGCCACCCATGAATCTCAGAGGTTGCTGGTTCAAAGCCTTTAAAGGGAGGTGTTGAGAGTTCAGCTGTAGGAAGACTGTGATAATTCTGAGACCCCACATGTTTGTGTGATGAAAACGACTTGTGATGAGAGATTTACAACAGAAGTGAGCTTTTGGGTCGGTACCAGTACAGAAACAGCCTCGGTGCCAGCATGGTGGACGATGGATGGTTGTTACTGTGAGAAACGATTACACACTTTAGCTCATCTAGGACAGCACCGCTGACCTTTAAAGGAACATCACACCTGGGTCAGACTGGTGTTCTCACAGCCAGACCTGCTTTAACAACACATTACACTCCTGCTAGCAATTAACCAGAGAGGGTTCACCGGGGCGGGAACCGAGAACAGGCCAAACTCATTATGCTGTCAGACTCGAGAACCAAACACCCCACGCTGCTGTGGAGGGAGCTGTGAGCGTGAACAGCAGCGGTTCACTTCACATTCAGAGGTCCAGCTCTGACTTCTACGTGTGATCAGAGGTCAGAAACAACAGGAGAAGCAAGTCTTTAAGTCTGTGTTCATGCTTTAACACACGCCGTGAACTCCACGAAGAATAAACACAAATAAACTAAAAGAACAACAAAATAAATTCAATTGCTTACATTTTTTCCCCACATTTAGTTGCTTCGTTTTTATTTTTCTACATTCTGTTTTTTACCTCAGAGTTTTATTTTGAAGTGTTTAAATTACATTTCAACATTTTAATAGAAACACACACTGCCTGGCCAAAATAAAAGGTCACACTAATATTTGGTTGGACCGCCTTTAGCTTTGATCACATCACACATTCTCTGTGGCGTTTCCATCAGCTTCTGCAACGTCACCAGATTTGTTTCCATCCAGTGTTGCATTAATGTGTCACAGAAGTCCCAGAGCCCCGAGGATCGTCTTTAGGTTTGGACTTGTGAGGCTCACGTGTTTCACTCATGTTAATGATGGAGTGTTTTACTGTGGAGCAGGAGAGGATAAGCTAGAACCGACTAAAGCAGACGCACAGATGAGCTCATCTGCAGTACAAAGCCGCTCAGGTTCAACAGTGTGAGACCAGAAAACCACCAAGGTTGTGGTAAACCCTGGCTGATAGATTTATGAGTGCTGGGTGTGTGTTGGGCCAACCACCACCCAAGGTAAACCTCCAGCTCACATCATGATGAAGCTGCTTTGTGAGGAGAACTCTCAGCTGTGGGCTGAAGACGCTGGAAAAGGCCACATCCACCTGAGAGTCAGTTTGGAGATGATGATTCTCACAACTGAACATCTCACCAGTGACTGACTCAGAGACTGGACCGATTCACTGAGACAGTCAGCATGTTGGTGTCTGAGCTGATGGCTCTTGTTGCTTCTGAAGGGCTGATGAGTGGGTGCTGAAGGGGATCTCAGGCTACATCTATGGTCTCTACCTGAAGAAGACCTTCGGGGTCAACGAGTACCGCCACTGGATCAAAGAGGTGTGTGCTTCAGAGTCAGCTGCTGTTTCTGGTATTGTTTCTATAACGTGTTTCCTCTGTTTGGTAGGAGCTGGACAAGATAGTTGAGTATGAGCTGAAGATGGGAGGAGTTCTGCTGCACCCCACCTTCAGCGGAGGCAAAGAAAAGGACAAGTAAATACTTCTGAGTTCCGTTTTTGTACCAACTCCAGGTTCTCTGGTTCTCTTCTGATCAGGCTTTTCTCTCTGTAGTCCAACCCCCCACCTTCACTTTTCAATCAAGCACCCTCACACCCTGTCCTGGGAGTACTACAAGATGTTTCAGTGTAAGGCCCACCTGGTGATGAGGCTGATAGAAAACAGAATCAGCATGGAGTTCATGCTGCAGGTCAGACCCCACCAGGGTTATGTCTCCTGGAAATGAGGATTCTCTGTCTGCTCTTTTCCGTTTCAGAAAGATTTCTTTTCTCCTTCTGTAGGTTTTTAACAAACTCTTGAGTCTGGCCAGCACAGCCTCATCTCAGAAGTATCAGAGCCACATGTGGAGCCAGATGCTTCTGTCCACTCACGCCTTCCTCAAGTCCATCTCCAACGTCTCCGGTAAAGACATCGGTCCCCTCATCAAGCAGTGGGTGTATCCTTACAGAGCAGGTCCTTAGATCTGACCCTAACCCTAAAACAGCAGCTGATGTTCCAGCTACGAGCTTCAGCTGCACAGACACCCCCCCCCCCCCCCCCCCCCCCCCCCCCCCCCCCCCCCCCCCCCCCCCCCATTATTATTCACACGTTTTCACTCTCAACTGTGGATATCAGAGACCAGAGCAGTGTGGTGAAATTCTTTGGGAGCTTTGCCTTCAACAGGAAGAGGAATGTGCTGGAGCTGGAGATCCGTCAGGACTACACGTCATCTGGAACTCAGAAATATGTGGTGAGTTTCAGGAGACCGCGGGTCAGAACCAGTGGTTGTCTCTGTGACTGGAAGCCCGATGGACCCAGCCATGAGGCGTGTTCTGTAACCTCTATCGACACGTGTTACTCACTAAACTTCAGACACTCTCACTGTCTCCTCTGGACCTGACTTCTAACAAGTCCTTGTCTCAGAGTCTAGAGACGGAGCCAAAGCTGCTCCTAACTTGGGTTTCTCTTTTGATTAACTCCAGAACCCGGCACAGAATCAGGCCAAGGGCTGAACGAAAACAGCTTCTAGATTGGAACGTGTCAGTTTTCAGGTTTTAAAGCTGAGGGAATCAACAACATGACACAGATTCCACTGACCTGGGTCTGAATGCACCTGAACACGCCTCCTCACTGGATCACATCACTGCTGTTGTCTCTGTAGGGCCCCATCAAGGTGACGGTACAGGAACTAGATGGTTCCTTCAACCACACGCTGCAGATTGAGGAGAACAGCCTTAAACATGACATCCCCTGCCACTCAAAGAGCAGAAGGTACGGTCGTAAAGTCCCCACCGTTCTCATCCATCACCACACAGCTGAGTCTCTGTTTGCTTCTCCAGAAACAAGAAGAAGAAGATTCCTCTGATGAATGGAGAAGAAGTTGACATGGATTTGTCTGCAATGGAGTAAGAACAGTAAAAATAGCTGGGATGAGTTTCCATCAGCCTGCAGGAGTCGGTGTAGATGTAAGGCATGTCGTTCCTCCACAGCGCCGACTCTCCTCTGCTCTGGATCCGAATCGACCCGGACATGTCCATCCTGAGGAAGGTGGAGTTTGAGCAGGCCGACTTCATGTGGCAGTATCAGCTGCGGTATGAGAGGGACGTGGTTGCACAGGTAGGATGTCTGAAGGCTGGAGGGCCAAATGCTGCCAGGATGATGAGTTTGATTAGAGTGGTTTTAAATCTGTTCATCACGAGTTTATTCAGGGAAATCTCACAGATGGATGTTTAGTGATGATGAACCCTTGTTTTGTAGGAAGAAGCCATTTCAGCACTGGAGAAATTCCCAACTCCTGCCTCCAGACTGGCTCTGACAGACATCCTAGAGCAGGAACAGTGTTTCTACAAAGTCCGCATGCAGGCCTGCTTCTGCTTGGCTAAGGTTGGGATGAGCGGCACATCTACTTAGTTTGTTCTTTTCTAAAGGAAGTGTGTGTGCCAGGTTGGCCTGAAAGCACAAGCAGCTCTCACCAGGGTGTCTGAAGCCCCGCGGAGGTAGCTGTTGCTCTGCTGGGGCTCAAATACAGCAGGGAGGTTATAAAGGTGGAATTCCATCAGCGGTAGATGGCTTTATCCAGCAGTAGGAGTGGGATGGAAACTGTCAGAATGGTTTGACACATTTCCAACCACTGACCAGTTAGACCAGTGTTTCAGTAGTTGGAGTCAAGATAATAAGGACATTTTCAGACAGAATCCCACCAGGTCTGTAGCTACGACAGGTTACTGTGAGGATTTTTAAAGCTGGCTGGGTCGTGAGAGGCGTCACTGCCAAAAGAACACCAACAGTTGCAGCTCAGTGGGATTCGGGGAAACTCTCAGGAGCAAGTTTAAACCTCACGAAGCTGCACTTCTGTTTCACGGTTGATTTTCATCACAGTCATTACGTCACATAACTCTGTTCTCTTGGTTTTTATTGTTGGTGGTACCATCTGATGGGAAAGAGAATTCTAAACTTCTGTACTAAAAGTCTGATTGACTGCAGTAACTGCTTAATAATCCTCAGCTGTCTAATAAATCTATGCCATATGTCCCAATCAAAATACACATGCAGGGGAAAAGAATGACAAATATGTAGAGAAACAGATTCCTCGGCTTAGCTTCAGACCGGAAGGTCTGAAAGAAGCCAAGGATGAAAAATGAGCAGAAAGAGTTTACGTTTGTTGTTTCAGACTTCTGACACATCCTCACCTCTTCAGCCTTCAGTTTTCTGGTCAAACTGTCATTTTTACGTTGAAGAGGCAGCAGGACAACGCCAGCAGCCATCGGGTTAACCCTAGCCTCACCGTGGACTGAACAGTCTCATTCTGCAGCTGCAGGAAATTCTCCATTCTCTGGATTGGGGTACCTCTAACTTGGATTTCCACCCCCTTTGGTCACACCTGAACCAATATTTTCACAGCGCGATTCAGCGAGTGGGGGTTGGAACGGGGGTCTTTCATTAAGTTACTGCATTTAGCCACAGAACCCAACAGACTCCATTGTAATGGCACCACACACACACACACACAGACGTGCACATAAACACATGCACTCACAGACTTTCACTCAGAACGACCACTTTAATCCTCCGATGGCTGAACTTGGACCGGTTCCGATGGAAGAACGTGGGATGGAATGAAGCAAAGTTAAAGATGAAAATAAAATCCAGAAGTGTTCAAACACACACAGAAAATCATCCGGTGTGCACTCTCCTCTTTCTTTATTCAGCCAAATCGGTGACCCTTGACCCCTCATTACCACATTAACATAAATTCCCCACATCCTGTCAGAGCTCAAAGACCGCTTCAGCCACAAGTCCTCAGACCTCTGGAAACCCCCCGTTGGGCTCGTGTTTAGAGTCATCCTGTACTTTGTAGGCCACTTCTAAAAACTAAAACAACAAAATCCACACAGAAACACGCTGGTTTTGGTTTTTCCCTCGTTGTTTGCAAGAGTCCGCTACACGTTCCACTCATGGTTTTGGTTTGATGACAGACTGATAGATGGACGGTCCTCTGATCTGTCCACCCTAATCTGACCAGCGGTCTAATATAAACCAGTGGACTGTTCTGATGGGAGAAGGCCTTCAGCTGTTGTCATGTTGACTTTTGCAGATAGCTAATTCCATGGTGAGCACATGGCAGGGTCCTCCAGCCATGAAGTCACTGTTCACCAGAATGTTCTGCTGTAAGAGCTGCCCCAACATCGTCAAGACCAACAACTTCATCAACTTCCAGAGTTACTTCTTGCAGAAGGTACAACCCAAACCAACATGTCTGTCTAAGTCGTCTCCTCTTGTGTTTTCATCCTATAAACTAGTTTTCCTGTTAGAATCTCACCGATCTCTTGGTGAACGGTACGTGGTCAGTGGTACAAACAAGGCTTTGGCCAGAAGGGTTCATTTGGCCGGGTCATGTGTCCGGGTCGGGGGGGGGGGGGGTTGTCAGATGCAGAGAAATCATTTTCCTACAGGGATCAATAATGTATCAATTACAAGCTGTGACTGTCCTTCAAATGTTTTTTCCAGTTTAGTCACCAAGAGTCCTAAATGTTTCTGAGTTTTGTATTTTTATTTCATTTGCAAGTTGTTCTCCAAAGGACCTCAGGTGGTGGGGGCGGCTTTGGCCCTTATACTGAGCATCTGTGTTCTCTGTTCTTAGACAATGCCTGTTGCCATGGCGCTGCTCAGAGATGTGCAGAACCTCTGTCCAAAAGATGTCCTCAACTTTATACTTGACCTCATCAAGTATAACGACAACCGCAAAAACAAGGTAAACACGCCCACTTTATTGTCTTGATGCACATGATGAGCAACACTGCAGAGCTCACATTTCTCTGATGTCTATTTTTCATTTGTTTTAGTGTTTTGCACTTTTGTCTTTAATTAGGGTTGGTTTAGAATAATAAATCAGAGTTCCACTTATTCTAATTAAGCAGCTGTTTAAGGACAGCAGCTGCACCTTCAGATTAGCCACTACAGAGGCCACGACAGGAACTCTAGCCACTACAGAGGGCGCGACAGAAACTAGCTACTACAGTGGGCACGACAGGAACTCTAGCCACTACAGAGGGCACGACAGAAACTCTAGACACTACAGTGGGCACGACAGGAACTCTAGCCACTGCAGAGGGCACGACAGGAACTCTAGCCACTACAGAGGGCATGGTAGAAACTCTAGCCACTACAGAGGGCACGACAGAAACTCTAGCCACTACAGAGGGCATGACAGGAACCCTAGCCACTACAGGGGGCACGACAGGAACTCTAGCCTCTACAGAGGGCGCGACAGGAACTCTAGCTACTACAGAGGGCACGACAGGAACTCTAGCCCCTACAGAGGGCGCGACAGGAACTCTAGCCACTACAGGGGACGCGACAGGAACTCTAGCCTCTACAGAGGGCGCGACAGAAACTCTAGCTACTACAGAGGGCGCGACAGGAACTCTAGCCTCTACAGAGGGCGCGACAGGAACTCTAGCTACTACAGAGGGCTCGACAGGAACTCTAGCCACTACAGGGGACGCGACAGGAACTCTAGCCTCTACAGAGGGCGCGACAGGAACTCTAGCCTCTACAGAGGGCGCGACAGGAACTCTAGCCTCTACAGAGGGCGCGACAGGAACTCTAGCTACTACAGAGGGCACGACAGGAACTCTAGCTACTACAGAGGGCGCGACAGGAACTCTAGCCACTACAGAGGCACGACAGAAACTCTAGCTACTACAGTGGGCACAACAGGAACTCTAGCTACTACAGAGGGCACGACAGAAACTCTAGCCACTACAGAGGGCATGACAGGAACCCTAGCCACTACAGGGGGCACGACAGGAACTCTAGCCTCTACAGAGGGCGCGACAGGAACTCTAGCTACTACAGAGGGCTCGACAGGAACTCTAGCCACTACAGGGGGCGCGACAGGAACTCTAGCCTCTACAGAGGGTGCGAGAGGAACTCTAGCCTCTACAGAGGGCGCGACAGGAACTCTAGCTACTACAGAGGGCGCGAGAGGAACTCTAGCCACTACAGAGGGAGCGACAGGAACTCTAGCTACTACAGAGGGCACGACAGGAACTCTAGCCACTACAGAGGGCACGACAGGAACTCTAGCCACTACAGAGGGCACAACAGGAACTCTAGCTTCTACAGAGGGTACGGCAGGAATTCTATATTATTCACTCACAAACACACCTGGAAATGTGGGGAAATCCCTTTAACATCAGGAAGCATCTGCCTGAAGCGAGACTCTCATTAAAAATAGATTTCAGAACAGCAAAACATTATGACTCACCTTAACATTATTGTCTCTGCTTTCTTGTACTTTGTTTACATTATTGTTGGAGGACCCACTTGAAAACGAGATGATTCATCTCAAGTGGTTTTATCCTCCTAAAATATAAGTTAATATTTAAATAAATAAAATAAACATGACACCAGACTGTTCTTGGCTGAGAGACCTTGACTACTAAAGAAATGAAGACCAAGACCAGTTTACCATTGGAGACCCTACCAGGAGCCCCTCCACCACACCATCACTGATCATTCCTGTTCATCTATTTGAAATCTTGTTTCTACATAGTTCCTTTTGTTCATCTATTTTAAACGGTGACTAGTCCAAGTAGTATAACAGCTTCATTAGCTAACTCATTTTCTACTAATGTCAAAACCTCTTTGAAACACACACACTTCTTTCAGGTTAACAGAGTTAAAACTGCTTTACCCTACTGCCCTAATGTGGTTGGGGTTACTCATGTTCCTGTAATTGTCTAAAAACTAAGAAGTATTTTAGAGACAGGTTTGATTGTCTTTTATTGTGTTCCTGTCTCCCTGCAGTTTTCAGATAACTACTACCGTGCAGATCTGATTGAGGCCCTGACCAACTCTCTGACTCCAGCCATCAGCATCAACAATGAGGTGCGGACAGTGGACAATTTAAACGCTGATGTCCGTCTCATCCTGGAGGAGATCACACGTTATCTAAACATGGAGAAGCTGCTGCCAAGCTTCAGGAACACCATCACTGTTAGGTACAGAGCAGAGAGTCTGTCAGGCTTCTTCTTTTCAGCTCAGTCTAACGGGACACCAGAACAACAGAAGTTTGTTGATCTTTGACCTTTTTCAGCTGTCTGCGAGCTATCCGTCAGCTCCAGAAGAACGGTCACATCCCCAGTGACCCGTCTCTCTACAAGTCCTACTCTGAGTACGGACACTTTGTGGACGTTCGTGTTGCTGCGCTGGAAGCTCTGGTGGACTACACTAGAGGTTCGTTCAGTTTTAATCAGTGCCAGCAGGTCCAGAAAACATCTGGTCATGACCATATCTGAAAAGAACAAGTTTTCTGTTTGTAGATGATGAGCCAGATCACGGCTCCATGGAGGCATGGTGTGTTTTCTGTTGTTCTGCTTGTGTCTTTTTGTGTTTATTATTATTGTTTGGATTCAGTTGAAAGGAGCTCATCAGAGTTGCAGTGGCTGTTCAACATGGTCCTGAACGACCCGGTTCATTATGTCAGGTCAGTTAAACGCTCACAGAAAGCAGATTCACTAACACATTCAGTATGCACGGCTTCTATTTGTGTTTTGTTGTTTTTGGCATGTTGTATCTGGTTTTCCTTAAAGAGTCCTGAACATCCAGACTCTTGTGAAAAACCCAAATCTCACTCTTTACTGTGAGAATCAATCACCTGCAAACTTCAGCCATTAATGACACCACAGTAGTACTGGTACCACGCAGCATGGTGGTGTTGAGGGTGGAGGTGGAACCCTAACTTCCTAACTAACTTTCTGCATCCTTCTGTGCTGCCACGTGGGTCTCTACTGCCTCTATAAACAAACATGCACAAAAACATCCATCTGTTTTCTGTCTGGTTGGTTTTTGCCCAAAACGAGTTGTTTTAAACAGCCCCCATTTATGTTGTTGAGGATCTGGCATTTTTGTTTACGAGACACGGAGCAGGATGCACTGGAGGGACTTTGTGTCTCAGCTGGCCTTGCAGCACCTTAGGATTCCCCTGGAGAAACTCGCTCTAGTAGCTGGGAGGAGAGAAGTTTGCTCGACTCTGAAGACGGGGGCTGGCTAAAGAAGGAACAGCCATGATGGGCTGTTTGTTCTGTGAGGCCGGTGGGCAGTAGCTAATGTCTCACCAGGTTACCACTGTTGCTGACCGCAGTAGGGTTTTTAAATGACCCGAGAGCTTTGTGAGGATTGTTTATGTCCTCATGCAACTGGAACGTTGCATTTTTTCTCAGTGTTGTGTTTCCAGCCAGCTGTAACCAGGGTCAGGCTCTGTGTATAGAATGAGTTCACCACCGTGATGAAGTGGTGAAAGCCTCTCTGTAATGCTAGCAAAGATAAACGTCAATGATTTTATGTCTGTGATGTCTTCTGACTCCCTTTTCTGACTAACTCCTCTGATGACTAACTCATCTCCTAACTAGCTCCTCTCCTGATTAACCCTTCTCCTGACCAACGCCGGTGTTTTCTTGTTGACGCAGACATAAGATCCTGTGCCTGCTCTGTAAGAATCCACCGTTCACTAAGACAGCCGACTCCCCTCTGTGTAACGAGGCTCTGGTGGATCAGCTGTGGAAGTTCATGAACTCCGGTAAGACCCACACACCTTCAGGACCAGAACAAGATGGATTTATTTTTTATCTCAACTTTTGTCTCACTGGTTTTTGTGATATAAAGGTTTTATAACTGACTCGGACACATTTGTGTGTAATATAATAAAAGTCATCTTTTGTGTTTGGACCACTGCTCTCTGCCTTCCCTTCCTCCCAGAACAAATGAGCTCTGAGCTTTACCTTCCACTCGTTCTGTCTGGGGTCAGACCACATGAAGAGCTTGAGGCTGTTCGGGGCTAAAGCCTACTTTATACGTCTCTGTCTGCGGCGGTACCGAGACACGCAATGTTCTGACACAAGCGCTCTGCAACGGCTGATGGAGACGTGCTCAATTTTTTAACTGTCTGTTGAAATCTATGAAGAGTGCAAGCCTGTGAGGAGGCGACGGCACGAGGAGGTGGAGGAGAATCAGGGACAGATTTGTTCGTGTTAAAATGTCTCAGAAATACATAAACACAAAATAAATACACAATAATAAATATTCTATCGTTTGACCAGAGACGTGTCTGCAATGGGGGCAGAACTCCTCCAGAAAAGCGCCCCCTATTGTCCTGGTGGGGAATTGCTTACAACCCTCCACAGGCAAGGAAGAGTCAGAGAAAAACGTCAAAGTGTGCGAGCAACTCTAAACCAGACTTCACACGCTCTGGTGGTGTCAGCGTTAACCCAGGACATAGAAATTTCTATAACAGTGAGGAAGAGGATCTTCCTCCAGCTGGGCTCATTTAACCTGTGGAAAGGTTATAAAACACCTTCCTGCCACCAGTCAAGGAAGGTGAGCTAGTTTCAGACCTGTAGAGCTTCCTGCAGAGTCCACTCTCTGAGCTGAGTGAGAGTTTGGCTGCAGTCAGCTAGTCCAGGACCACGTGATGGCACATCATTCTGTCACTGCTGGGAACCGTTTAGTTGCTGGAAGAACTTCAGTCAGACTGCTAGAGACCATCTGCTGCAGCCGAACTCTGAAACGGCATGAGTAAATCCTGCAGCACATCCCAGGGCTCGCTGAGGGAACATTAAAGGAATCAGTCGCTGCTGCGTTAGATTATCCTCTTTCATGCTGGGAATACGTTCAGCTATGATATCCAGACTTCTCTCTGCTCAGAACAAACCTTCAGACTCACTAGAGTTCATCATGCGATCCAACATCTGAACGTTTCTGTTGGTGTGAAGGATCAAAATAAATGATTCTTAGTTTAATTTTTATTGATCACAGACAACAAAAACAGGTGGAGAGCGAGTCTTTGAGGAGCAATGCTTAGAAAATGATTCAAATCTGAAAAACAAACCAAGGATGAACATTTTTTGAGTCCACGTGTCATCAAGAGGTAAACATCT
The DNA here is from genome assembly GCA_006937985.1 of Aphyosemion australe. Lineage (NCBI taxonomy): Eukaryota > Metazoa > Chordata > Actinopteri > Cyprinodontiformes > Nothobranchiidae > Aphyosemion > Aphyosemion australe. The sequence continues at coordinate 1,279,048 of SSNS01000005.1, read as the reverse complement.
GTTGTCCAGCCTGCCGGCAGTGGATCTGGAGGTGTTAGAAACACAACTTTGTTTTCAAACGTCCATAATGTCCAGACAGTCCACAAATCAGTCCTGATGTCTAATTTCATCTCTGAGATCTTGTCCATGGTTTATGTTCACTCGGGTTTAATAGGCTGTTTTTTATTATATTGAACAGGGTTAGGGTTAGGAAGAATTAGGTAAAACGTTACGATTCCACTTTCTCTAGGTGCCTCCCTCCCCGCCTCTAACATCCAGTCTGCTGGACCGAGCTCCACGCGGAGCCGGGTTTTGGTGGTACCACAGAGCTGTTAGATCTATATGAAACATTTCTACGTAACAGCAGCCCGCCAGGATCATAGATAGGGTTGTTTTGGTTGTGAGTTTTGGGGTCAAGCTGGAGTCCGTACGTTTTTAGTAGTGTTGGTGTTCTGGCTCAAACATGCACAGGTGTGTAATGGTCCCAGTTTAGAGAGCTTGGTGGCTTCATGAAGACCACAGTGATGAGCCTGCTGTTGACTCCACCCCCCCGTAGGTGTTCTGAGTGAGCGTCTCGGATGAAATGAGCTTCCTGACTCTGTCCATCGTTTCTGTAAACCTGAGATCCAGGCCCAGGCCCGGTTTTCTGTCTCCTATTGTGTACTCGGGTTTCATTGTTTCTTTTACTTCCAGGGGGTCCTGTGTAGGTTTTAGCTAGCGAACCCGGCCATAAAGCTGCTCAGTGCCAACACAAATACCCACCGCCTCACAAACCCAATATAAGAATCTGTTCACAGCTTCCTGACGAGCGCTGAGCTCTTGTTGCAGCGTGGAGCCAGGAGGACGGGCTGTTTGTTGGCCAGCGTAGCGTGGGACGCTGCTGGACTCCGCTGCCAGTTTAAACACTCAGAGACCAGTGTGGTCAACTTAAATACCACGTTAACCCTTTATAGGGCAAGCGTCTATATTTAGACACTTCCACTCACATCATAAATTATGTTGGTGTGCCTTTTCACGAACTCTTAGAATTACGAGATTTCACCCAACCAATCATCAGAGATCAAGCTAGTCACAGTTTGCACCGTGGAGCCGTTCGACCAATCAGTGCAGGGCTACAACGCGCCAAATATTGGTGTTTCTGAAAAACCAGAAAACTGCCTTCCTGGAGCTCGTCTCTTCTTGTGTTTACGGTTGGATCTCTAAAACTAACAATGCTAGGTTTATGAAACTCTCACATCACAAGGTTGACTAGTGGTGCTAAATAAGGATACATGTGTTGTAAATGTTAAACTCAATGAAGTTGGTGAAATCAGAGCATGAAAATCAAAGCTGCCATATTTGATCATACGCCCTGAACAAGTAACAGAAATTATGTTTATTTTTAGGTAAAATCTGTTGTTTTTTAGACTTAATCTTCATGATCATGGTTACAGTAATAATAATAATCATAATATTGAAAATATTTTTCAGTTTTAAACTAAGATTTCTATAAAAAACAGAGGGGGACAGTTATTGTGCCAGCGAGTCTCACCATCAGTGATGATGATGAAGAGGAGGAAGATGACACTGAGGCAGATCCTCAAATACAAAATATTCTAAAATATTCTAATAATCTATATTTGATCAGAAATGGCATTTAATGTTCTATAACAACCAAAAATATTCTACAGTAATCTGTTTTTATAAAAGTTTACTGTATTGTTTAATAATTGTGATATATTCAGTATTATTCTACAATGATATAACGTTTTAAATTAGCTAGATTATTCTAAAGTGTCTTATAATTATCTATATTATTAAAAAATAATATTTGTTTTAACTTGTTCATGTGTTTTATTTTGGGATTTCTGTTACCAGAACAGGGCCAGCGTCCATATTTGAGCACTTCGTTTTCTCAGATTTTCTCCATGAAAATAAATATTTTTGAAAATTGTAAAAACAGAAAAATACTTTTGTTATAAACCATAATAACACCCTGGGGTTGAAATTTAAAAATTTAAACTACTTCAATGATTGCCCTATAAAGGGTTAAGAAAATGTGCTGGTTGTTCTTGTCTCCCCTGCACCCCCCACATACTCTCACAGGATGATGTTTCAGCAGCTGAAGGTCAGTCCTGCACCAACACAAATGTGGAGAACGTTCTGTTGCTGCTGGTAATTTATTACAGCCATGTTCTGAAGCCACAGCCCACCCCCCCACAGTCTGGCGCCTGGTCGTTTGGACCGTCATCTTCAGCAGGGTTTGGAGCTTAACTACTCTAAAGCTGTTGGGTTAGGGTTGGTTCTGTTACAGAGAGCACATTGTCTGGGTTTGTATTGTCTCTGTGGGATTGTAAATATTTACTGTATGAAAACAGGATGTGTGTCCACCAGGTCTGATTTGTTCCCACCACTTTACCTAGGAACGTCCCACGACTGGCGGCTGCGCTGCGACGCCGTGAACCTCTACTATACGCTGTTCGGCCTGACTCGGCCATCCTGCCTGCCGCTGCCAGAGCTGGGCCTGGTGCTCAACCTCAAGGAGAAGAAAGCTGTCCTCAACCCCACCATCAAGACTGAGCTAGGAGTCAGCACCGTCATGGACACACCTGCCAGTATCGGCATCCATGGAGTGGGCATGAGCTACTCATCCGTGAGTGGCTGTTAGAAAAACCACACAGCAGGGACATCATGTCAGGATCTTTGTACAGTAACATTATGGGATGGTTTTAGCCTTGTTTATCCAACCAGAAGCCAGTTCTGATATGTTTGGAGTCCTGCTGGACCACCAGGATCAGGGATGCCCGCACCTTTTCATCTTGTGATCTTCTGGCCTTAACAAGATGTTTGTGCTTCCACTGGGGCGGTGGTTGTTTTGTTGTATAAGCGAAAGACAGAACAAATGTATGTTCCTGAAAATCTGACGGTGATGGATCATCTAAGTGCTGTTGATCATGATCACTAACAGGTTAATCAGGCCTCGTCATGGTAAAAGACCATAAAACCTTCAGCTCCACTTGTGAAACTAATCAGGTAAACATACGTTAAAGGCCAAGTTCACTGAAAAAACATTTTTTGCTTCATTTTTTAAAAAAAATATGATCGGCCACTCTGAGTGTTTCCTGCAGGCTGAACATGAAAATAGTCTCCTCCACCTATCTCCTGCATTAGCTTCTGATAGAAAATAGACTCTAGGTGAAACTCTAGGATTAGAAAATCCTGACAGATCTACGTCACACTGTCACTTAACATTCATGGACTCACCCATCTTGACTCACGACGGGGAAGGCTGTTGTTGGTTTAGCGTCCAGGAAACAACAGAGAACATCTGGGCTAGTAGAAGCTAACCGTTAGCATTAGCACCACACAGCAGAACTCCTCCAGGCTTGTGTTATTAGTGGAGATAAAACATCAACGTTGCAGAGCAAACAGAGTCAGTGGTAGAGTCATGTTGCTGTTAGCCAATCAGAGGAGAGATGTCCACACATCAGGAAGTAACACTCCAGATCCTGTCGTCTGAAGCTCACCTCTGATCTGGCTCACTTCTGCTTCCTGAAACATGAGCGCCAGAGCTTTTTCCCCACAGAGATCAACCTTCAGTTATACTTGAGACCACTGCAGATGTGTTGGAAAAACGAGTGAACTTGGTCTTTAACATGGAAGCCTGTTTGGGTCATTTGGACCCTTGTGTGGAAAGAGAGAACATCCACAATAAACTCAGAGTTGTGACCCGATTTCTGTTTTAGCATGATTGAAGTTGGTCTCTGGAAAACGAGCAGTTCAGACCAATCCTTAGAAAACTAAATGAAGGTGATGTTCCGGCTCCTGATGAGTGGACGCAACACCAGTAATGATGTAAGCAACAAGCTTCACGGTGGTCTGGATTTCCTGACATGTCGGTCATAGGAACTGCTTGGTGATGCTCTAGTTGGTCAGATGGATGTAATTCTGGTCGCTGCAGCTGCTGCCAGCGGTATTTGGCTGAACCTTGATGTCATGACATCACCCAGAATCCACAGAAAAGCACAAAGATGCATCTGTGTTGATCTGATGATGCAGACTTGCACCAGTTCCTCAAAAGCCACCGTTTGAAGCCATGTTAACGTTTTGGTTTGGGATTATTTCAGGATTAACTTGAGTTTATTTTAGCTCCTGCCTTGTTAAGTATCGTCTGTTTTTAAATTGTCCCTAAATAAAGTCACATTTTCAGTGGAACCATTGCCTACATCTGGCCTGGCCCGGTCCGGTCTTGGTAGCGTCAGCCCGCACCTGCGAGGCCAGGTTATGTTCACACAGCCTCCGAGCACGTGGGCGGGGAAAAAGGCGCATGGAGAAGTCCGTGGTGTCCTCCTTAAATTAGTAAACAAAGGCAGCCGTGAGCAGTGTTGCTTTTGTAGACTCTGACATGAAGCACACAGCTTCCTACTGTCTCACTGAGACCTCCTCGCAGCTGTCTGTCCTCACAGCTGTCTGTCCTCACGCTGCTGCAGCAGGAGCAGTGGTTCAGAGCTGCAGTCAGAGGAGATGTTTACTCCACTGCATCCAGACTCTAGCCTGGCAAGCCATCCTATATATGTGTATATATAGTCTGGCCACGAACCATTGACGGCTCTCAGTCGTGAGGCGGGATCTACGGTTGTCTTTCAAAATGTCAGCACGCAATTGGATAGCGCTAGGACCAATCAGAGTGACGAACAACATGACGTAATCACGGCGACGGAAAAGCGGGAGGCTTTAATAGCGTCTAACATCAATGATTTCTGTCGTTTTTGTATGAAAAACACGCGAATTTCAGGTGTGCTGGGACATTGCACTACTTTGATAAAAATAAGAAGCCGCTAAGTATATCAGACAGACTTACGCACGTTGGAGTCTAAATAATCCAATGTTGATGACAAAGCCGTTTCAAACAAACGTGTTTTCCGAGTTGCCGCCATGTTGCTTGGGTTCGCGGCCGCAGTGCTGACGTCATCGGCTACTCCCGCTCTGTGATTGGCCCATGATATAGAGCGCTGTGATTGGCCCAACCAAAACTATAGCGAGTTGTGATTGGATAGACACAGCAGTGGTTTGGGCTGCGAGGGTTCCAATGAAGCGTGCCTAGACCAAACTCTGCAAAGCAAGAATTGGTCTAGTTCACTAGGCTATCCAGACTCATAATTAATTGTGCAAGCGGGAAGCCGCTGCTGGCTGACCTACCCACCAATCAGAGGCTCCCTCTATAGGTAGGCGTGAACTTCAGATGGCCAATCAGTCGGTAGTGGGTGTGTTGGGTCGGCTTCACACCAAGCGGACCACCGGAGAGCAAGTAAAATAAAAAAACGGTCAGCTGAGCACAGAAAACGCACAGATTACCCAGATGTGAACACAGGACTGGGTCGACCCAGATGCGAAAGCAACTTTAGATTTGTGTGTTTTTTTTCTCTCAGGTGGACGAAGAGCCAGATCCTATTTCTTTGGGGGTGTGTGGGGTCGGTCAGCCCCCCCAGGGCCTGAAGAGGAAGGCAGAGACTCCACTGGGGTCTCCTCCAGAACCAGGACAAGTCCTTCAGACGCAGGACGATGATGGAAGAGGGAACCGCTACAAGATCAGGGTGAGACTTAGCTAATTGTTGGTTCTTAATGGGTCCTCCTGGGACCTACTGGGTCCTACAGTATCCTGCTGGGACCTACTGGGACCTAATGGGTCCTACTGGGACCTAATGGGTCCTCCTGGGACCTACTGGGTCCTAATGTATCCTACATTGTCCTGCTGAGACCCAGTGGGTCCTACTGGGACCTACAGTCCTGCTTGGAACTACTTGGTCCTACTAGGACCTCCTGGATCCTGCTGGGACCTAATGGGTCCTACTGGGACCTCCTGGGTCTGGCTTGCACCTACTTGGTCCTACTGGGACCTAATGGGTCCTACTGGGACCTACAGTCCTGCTCAAACCTACTTGGTACTGCTGGGACCTACTTGGTCCTACTGGGACCTCCTGGGTCTTGCTGGGGCCTACTTGGTCCTGCTGGGACCTAATGGGTCCTGCTGGGAGCTTCTGGGTCCTGCTGGGACCTCCTGGGTCCTGCTGAGACCTACTTGGTCCTACTGGGACCTCCTGGGTCCTGCTGGGACCTACTTGGTCCTACTGGGACCTAATGGGTCCTGCTGGGAGCTCCTGGGTCCTGCTGGGACCTCCTGGGTCCTGCTGAGACCTACTTGGTCCTACTGGGACCTACTTGGTCCTGCTGGGACCTACTTGGTCCTGCTGGGACCTAATGGGTCCTGCTGGGACCTCCTGGGTCCTGCTGGGACCTACTTGGTCCTACTGGGACCTCCTGGGTCCTGCTGGGACCTACTTGGTCCTGCTGGGACCTAATGGGTCCTGCTGGGAGCTCCTGGGTCCTGCTGAGACCTACTTGGTCCTGCTGGGACATAATGGGTCCTACTGGGACCTCCTGGGTCCTACTGGGACCTACTTGGTCCTGCTGGGACCTAATGGGTCCTGCTGAGATCTACTTGGTCCTACTGGGACCTACTTGGTCCTGCTGGGACCTAATGGGTTCTGCTGGGACCTGATTTCTGTGGCTTGATGTTTGATTTGTTACAGTTCAACACCATGGAGGATGAAGATATTGATATGGAGACTGTTCATGACAGTCAGGCTTTCATTCACCACCATCTAAACCTATTAGAGAGGCCCTCTACACCTGGTGAGCACACACACACACACACACTGATTTAATAACTACCATCTGCATGTTTCTAACACCAATTTTAACGTGATGGTAGGTGAACTCTGTTGGAAGAAGCATATAGGACTGAACTAAAACACCTGTCTGAGCCTTTAGATGGTCTCTCAGTGTAGTTGGATTACTGACATAAATGGACTTTTGCACCATCTTCTTATTTTTATACATTAATACTGTTTCACCTGCATAACGGTTTTAGTCAGAGTTGGGATCCATCCAGAGTTCACATTTTAAGGAGGCTGCAGGCACTGATTTACGTCAGCAGGGGGCAGAGTTTAGCTGTTTACTGCTGATTAAGTTGTAAATCATTCATGTTTTGATTCTCCTTTCTCAGGTAAAGAGCCGCCGTTGATGGAACAGTCGCTGCTCGCCATGCCCGCCACTCCTGTTCCGCCCTTTTCCAAGGAGACCGCGTCCTCGACCTCCAAGCACGGTGGAGACCACGGCCATCACCACCACCATCACCACCACGAGCACAAGAAGAAAAAGAAAAAGCACAAGCACAAACACAAGCATAAGCACAAGCATGACAGTAAGGACAAGGAGAAGGACAGGGACAACCCTCATGTCTACAGCAACAGCCCAGCCAGCGGCAGGTCCCTGCGCTCGCCCTCTCTGTCCGACTAACATCTGGACAGATTCAGCTTCCAGCTGCTGCTGGTTCAGATCAGGTCAGCTGAGCACATGTGTGAAACAGGTGCCGGTTTGAATCCTTGGAGACGTGTCCCTGTCCACGTCTGTTCAGTTTTCATTCTTCAGAGACCCTTTGGACAACACGGCCGTTTATCCTTCATCCTCAGATCAGTGTGTCCCTCAGCAGACATGTCACCAGGACATACTGTGTCCTCCAGCACCCCCCACCCACCCCTGATGTGCCTCGTCCCAACATTCAGCGGTCATGTGACCCAGGCCTCTGGAACGTCTGAACCCGTGTTTATTGTAACACTTTTGTTTCCCGCTGCTCTAAGATGCTCTTTTGTCTCCAGATGTGTGAGTAGATGGAGTCCAGACCCACAGCAGCTATTTGTGGTTCGCTGGCCGCGGGGCTCCGGTTTAACTAGAGTCAGCACAATTCAGTCCATCATTTAGATAATCAGAAGGTCTTAAACATTCTTTAAGTTGCTGTCAGACACAAATCGGATGACACGAATGTTTCTGTAAGGTGTTCAAGTCCTAACCCTGACCTGTAGCAACAAATAGGGCAAACGTGTAACAGCTGAAGAATTCAAATAAAAACTTTCTAACTAGTTTGGGTTAAAATGACTGAGACTGATATAAATATATTTTATACAGAATTCAGATTGAATGAATGTCCTGTTTTATACTGTTAGAGTGCCTCTGAGCAGCCTCATCATCCATGTCGCATTTTTAATTGGGACAAAGGATTTGGAAGTAGCCAAAATGTTATTTTTAGGTTACTAACTTGAGACCTTTAGGGGAGGATGAGTTGAAGGCCGAAGCAGTGCAAGAGGATGGTCCTTCTGTTGCTGAAGTCCACCAGAACTTCACTGAGGAACACTTCAATTCACTTTATTTATATACCATACCATATTACACCAAATCACAACAAAGTAAACATTCCAACTGAACCCACTTAGCATTAAGTTCAGTTCATTAAAAGTTTCCTATATAAGGAACCCAGCAGATTGCATCGAGTCATGACTTGTGTCAAAGACTTTACAGCAATCCTCATACTAAGCAAGCATGTAGCAACAGTGGAGAGGAAAACTCCCTTTTAACAGGAAGAAACCTTCAACAGAACCTGGATCAGCCATCTGTCATGACTCACTGGGGGTTTGAGAAGAGCACACACACAGGTGAACCAGTAGTAGCACATTCTTTGTTAAAGAAAGTTAATACCAGGAGAGGGAGAATGTCTAGAGGTTGGCAGCAGCGTGCCGGCCGATGGCCCCCTCCAGGAGGCCACCACAGCTGAGCAGTTAAGAACAGAATAGACTTTATTAATCCCAGAGTGGGGAAATTCACTCGTTACAGCAGCCCAAACACTTAGAAGAAAGGTAATAAAGTACAGTTACATGAGCAGTAAGCTATTATTGTAACCTTCAAACCACCAAAAACCACGAATAAAAATAGAAAATCGGGTTTCCAAGAAAAGGCAAAATAAGAGACACAGACATACTGATGTACATGTGGGATTTGAACACATACTGTTGTGGTTGGTGTTGTGATGGTGGTGGTGGTTGTTGTGTTGGTTGGTGTTGTGGTGGTGGTTGTTGTGTTGGTGGTTGTTGTGTTGGTTGTTGTGTTGTGATGGTGGTGGTTGTTGTGTTGGTTGTTGTGTTGTGATGGTGGTGGTTGTTGTGTTGGTTGTTGTGGTGATGGTGGTGGTTGTTGTTGTTGTGGTGGTTGGTGTGTTGGTTGGTGTTGTGATGGTGGTGGTTGTGTTGGTGGTTGTGTTGGTTTTTGTTGTTGTGGTGGTTGTTGTGTTGGTTTTTGTTGAGGTGTTTGTTGTGGTTCTTGTGGTGGTTGTGGTGGTGGTTGTTGTTATTGTCTTGGTTGTTTTGTTGGTTGGTGTTGTGGTGGTGGTTCTTGTGTTGGTGGTTGTTGTGGTGGTTGTTGTGTTGGTTGTTGTGGTGGTGGTTGTTGTGTTAGTTGTTGTGGTGGTGGTTCTTGTTGTGGTGGTTGGTGTTGTGGTGGTTGTTGTGTTGGTTGGTGTGGTGGTTGTTGTGGTGGTTGTTATTGTCTTGGTTGTTGTGTTGGTTGGTGTTGTGGTGGTGGTTCTTGTGTTGGTTGGTCTTGTGTTGGTGGTTGTTGTGTTAGTTGTGGTGGTGGTGGTTCTTGTTGTGGTGGTTGGTGTTGTGGTGGTTGTTGTGTTGGTTGGTGTTGTTGTGGTGGTGGTTCTTGTTGTGGTGGTGGTTGTTGTGTTGGTTCTTGTTGTGGTGGTGGTTCTTGTTGTGGTGGTGGTTGTTGTGTTAGTTGTTGTGGTGGTGGTTCTTGTTGTGGTGGTGGTTGTTGTGGTGGTTGTTGTGTTGGTTGGTGTTGTGGTGGTGGTGGTTCTTGTTGTGGTGGTTCTTGTTGTGGTGGTGGTTGTTGTGTTGGTTGGTGTTGTGGTGGTGGTTCTTGTTGTGGTGCTTAGTGTTGTCGTGGTGATGGTGGTGGTTGTTGTCATGTCTGATTTCTGACTTGGCTCCACTGGTTCAGGACACATTTTGATCAAACTAAATTGAGTAAATCATCAAAACTCATTTTTAGTCTTTTGGAAAAACAGAAAAAGTGTTTAAATGAAATCCTGACTGGTTCCACTGGATGCTGCTAACTGGGAGACTCCCACCAATCTCTGAAGAGTCCACGGACCTCCCCCCTTCTCCTCCCCCTGCTCCTGCTCTCTTTAACGGCCCTCCTCTCCGGTGGTCTCAGTCTCCTCAGAACCAGGACTGCTGTCAGAGCCGCAGGAGAACATGTTGCTACAGAACCTGGTACGGTAAGATCCACCCGCTGTGCGCATGCATGTTGTTGCGCTGTTTCTGCGCCTCTGCCTCCTGGTTCCGGTCATGAGCTGCATGAGGACACGGGTTCGTAGAGGTGACCCGGATACGGGTCCAGGTCACAGCTGACTGTTTTCATCACGCGTTTAATTATAGCACCACCGCAGCTGTTTACTGGTCTAACACCAGTTCGTTGCTGTCCTCCCAGTTTGTGTGGATGCTGTGTGGATCGGACCTGTGCTGGGGGGTGGTGTTCGGTCGGCCCAGACGGTCTGGAGAGGACGGGACCTCAGCCAGAAGCGACTGTGAGTCAGCTGTGTGTGTGTGTGTGTGTGTGAGAGAGAGAGAGAGAGAGTCAGATGTGTGTGTGAGTGAGAGAGAGAGAGAGTCAGCTGTGTGTGTGTATGTGCGTGTGTGTGTTTCACCTGTTCACATCACTACTGTTGCTCTGAAGGAGAATGTATCACGTTTCAGCTGCCTCACACCAGGAGGCGCTAAAGAGTCCTACAAGCGCAAACTGCAGGCGTGTAATGATGTAACTAACATCTGACTTGTGTGATGACGTAACTAACAGCTGACTTGTGTGATGACGTAACTATTATCTGACTTGTGTAATGATGTAACTAACATCTGACTTGTGTGATGACGTAACTAACAGCTGACTTGTGTGATGACGTAGCTAACATCTGACTTGTGTGATGATGTAGCTAACATCCGACTTGTGTGATGACATAACATCTGACTTGTGTGATGACGTAACAGCTGACTTGTGTAAGGACGTAGCTAACATCTGACTTGTGTGATGATGTAGCTAACATCTGACTTGTGTGATGATGTAGCTAACATCTGACTTGTGTGATGACGTAACTATTATCTGACTTGTGTGATGACATAACAGCTGATTTGTGTGATGACGTAACTAACAGCTGACTTGTGTGATGACGTAACTAACAGTTGACTTGTGCGATGACGTAACTAACGTCTGAATTGTGTGATGATGTAACTGACAGCTGACTTGTGTGATGACGTAACTAACAGCTGACTCGTGTGATGACGTAACTAACATCTGACTTGTGCGATGACGTAACTAACATCTGACTTGTGTGATGATGTAACTAACAGCTTACTTGTGTGATGACGTAACTAACAGCTGACTTGTGCGATGACATAACAGCTGACTTGTGTGATGACATAACAGCTGACTTGTGTGATGACGTAGCTAACAGCTGACTTGTGTGATGACGTAACTATTATCTGACTTGTGTGATGACATAACATCTGACTTGTGTGATGACGTAACAGCTGACTTGTGTGATGACGTAGCTAACATCTGACTTGTGTGATGACATAACATCTGACTTGTGTGATGACATAACAGCTGACTTGTGTGATGACGTAACAGCTGACTTGTGTGATGACGTAGCTAACAGCTGACTTGTGTAATGACGTAGCTAACATCTGACTTGTGTAATGACGTAGCTAACATCTGACTTGTGTGATGATGTAGCTAACATCTGACTTGTGTGATATAGCTAACATCTGACTTGTGTGATCATGTAGCTAACATCTGACTTGTGTGATCATAGCTAGCTTACTTGTGTGATGACGTAACTAACAGCTGACTTGTGCGATGACGTAACTAACATCTGACTTGTGTGATGATGTAACTAACAGCTTACCGTACTTGTGTGATGACGTAACTAACAGCTGACTTGTGCGATGACGTAACTAACATCTGACTTGTGCGATGATGTAACTAACAGCTTACTTGTGTGATGACGTAACTAACAGCTGACTTGTGCGATGACGTAACTAACATCTGACTTGTGCGATGACGTAACTAACAGCTTACTTGTGTGATGACGTAACTAACAGCTGACTTGTGCGATGACGTAACTAACATCTGACTTGTGTGATGACGTAACTAACAGCTGACTTGTGTGATGACGGTCTAGACTCTAGGCTACTAAATTTATGCTTCAAGTCTTTTTTATGCGCTACGCTTCCAGAACGCGTCAAGCTCAGCAGTTCAGATCGGATCAAACAGGAAGTGTAAAACATCCTGAAACTTCCAAAATGGCAAATGGGCTGTGTTTATATAGTTCCTTCTAGAAGAGTACAACCGCCCAAGGCACTTTACAACACGTCAGTCATTCACACCCTGGTGGTGATGAGCTTCATCAGCTGCCCTGGCTGAGTGGTTGGTGGTTAGAGATGCCTCCTGGCAGGGGCACTGTCCCTCAAAAACTAATACAAGTGATTCACTCCTGACTTTCATTAGCAGCAGGCGCTGCCAGGATCCTCCAGAACCAGACCAGAACAACAGGAACACGAGGTAGAACGTGTCAGAGCTGCAGGTCTGAGCAGAGAAAATCTGCCCACCTTCCCTCTCCAACTGGACCAGAGTGAGTTTGTTGGTTGTTTCTGAGGTCTCGCCTGAACACGCGCTGTCAGACGAGACCTACGGCTTCGGAGGAATTCCTTCCGCTCACTTGGCTCGGTTCCAGGTCCAGAGTCTGCCAGCGCGAATGAAAGGAGGGAGCAAAGAACGGATCCCTATGACCCCGGATGGTGCCGTAAGGAGAGAGAGTGTTTATACCTCTCTGTGTTGAGTCAACATGGAGAGAGGTGGTTCTGATCCGTAGACCCGGTTGGCCCGGTTGAGGGCTCACAGTCGCTCCAGAACGTCTTCCTTGTTGTTCAAACTGATTTAGCTTCAGAGTTCTGATCAGTCAGAGATCCAAAGGAGGAAACATCCAGAACTCAGAGGTCCGACTCTAACAGAACAGCTGGTACCGTTTGGTTCCAGAGCTGGGGTGTTTCTGCTGCTGTTATGAAAACCATCACGTTCACATCAAGCATGGTTCAGCTCCTGCTGGACTCAGACCCTGAAGACCTGAAGGTCTGGATGTTCCTCAGCTTCAGCAGGAGGAGGAAGTCTTCCTGCTGGGTCAGGATCAGGGTCAGGATCAGGGTCAAGATCAGGATCAGGGTCAAGATCAGGGTCAGGATCTGGATCAGGGTCAGGATCAGGGTCAGGGTGAGGATCAGGGTCAGGGTGAAGATCAGGGTCAGGATCAGAATCAGGATCAAGGTCAGGATCAGGGTCAGAATCAGGATCAGGGTCAAGATCAGGGTCAGGGTGAAGATCAGGGTCAGGATCAAGGTCATGATCAGGATCAGGGTCAGAATCAGGATCTGGATCAGGGTCAGAATCAGGATCAAGGTCAGGATCAGAATCAGGATCAAGTTCAGGGTCAGGATCTGGATCAGAATCAGGATCAGAATCAGGATCAAGGTCAGGATCAGGGTCAGGATCAAGGTCAGGATCAGGATCTGGATCAGGGTCAGGATCTGGATCAGAATCAGGGTCAGGATCAGGGTTTTGTTAGTGGGTCCTCTGCTCCCATCAGCAGTCAGGTTCTGACCTTTAATTTACAGAAACAGGAGAACTGATGGATCCACTAAGGTTAAAGTTCTGTTCTGTTGTCCTCAGCTCGCTCCGGGTCTCTGTACGTGCCGACCTCCGGCTCCTGCAGGAACCGATGCTTTGAGCTGCTGGAACTGGACCCCCCCGCCTGTCGCTGTGACAACCTCTGTAAGACCTACAACGCCTGCTGCTCGGACTTTAACCAGCTCTGCCTCCGGACAGGTACTCCATGACCCAACATGGTTAAATTCTGATGTTAGCCCAGGTTTAGACGAGTGGGGAGCAGAGGGAGGTGGAGTGTACAGCGGGGACTACAGTCGTTAAAGCCTTTTCTCCCTGGCCCTGCCTCCCACATGCCTCCATCTAAAAGGCTAGGTTATCCTGAGTTATCTCTGTAGTTATGCTGCTATAGGCTTAGACTGCTGGAGGACATACTGACCACTTTCCACACTCGGCTACTCTCTTCTACCACCACTCTCTAATTGCATTATTTCCTGTTATTTCAGCTGTTAACTTTATTTTCTCTCTAAGTGTTTTTCTCCCCAGAAGAAGCTACACTGGCGTTCTGCTGAGCTGTGGTGGCCTCATGGAGGGGGCCATCGGCTGGCACACTGCTGCCAACCACTGAACATTCTCCCTCTCCTGATATTACATATCACTTTCTTTAACATAGAATGTGCTACTATTAGTTCACCTATTGAATTAATTATAGATTCACTCAGATAAAGACAATAAAGTTTCTCTTACTAAATAGAACTTCTACTAAGAAATCACAGTGTAGCCATAGAAACACTACTTGATCTATATGGTGTGTGTGTGTGTGTGTGTGTGTGTATGTGTGTGGGTGTGTGTGGGTGTGGGGTGTGTGTGGGTGTGGGTGTGGGTGTGGGGTGTGCCTGTGCCTGCTCTGTCTTCTCAATTCCCAGTGAGTTGTAGCGGATGGCTGCTCATACTGAGCCAGGATCCTCTGGAGGTTTCTTCCTGTTAAAAGGGAGTTTTCCTTCCCACTGTCGCTACATGCTTGCTTAGTATGAGGATTGTATCAACACACAGTCAGTGTCTTGATGCAATCTGCTGGGTTCCTTATATAGGAAACTTTTTTACTGATTGGCTTAAGGAACTGAACTGTATTGGAATGTTTACTTTGTGAAGTGCCTTGAGACGACTCTTGTCGTGATTTGGCGCTATAGAAATGAATTGAATTGAATTGAACACCCACACCACAACATCCCTGGTTGGGTTAGGGTTAGAGAGGATTCTTCTAAAGCACCGATGGAGGCTCAGGGGGGAGCGATTTTTCATTAACCTAAAGAGTCGTAGCTCCTACTGGCTCAAGTAAATGATTTAAAAACATAAAAAGTTACTCAGTGCACCTTTAATAAGCTCAGTTCTACAAACAAAGGTTCTTTTGATCTAACTGGTTACATTTTTGCCTGAGTTGTGAAAACAACACTGGTGTTTTATAGATTATTAAACCCCCTGCAGCTAACGTCACCTCAGTGGTGTTCTGATTTAACCCCTTCAGCCATTTGCTGCACTCAGACTAGCAGTTAGCCTATCAGTCTAGAAGGACAAACTATTTCTCTGAACAGAGGCTGTTCAGGAGGCTGTAGACTGGGATGGACTCATTGGTACGAGAGAAAAGCCCACAATGTCTAACCTCATGACTCAAACCTGACAGAAGCTGTAATAAAAGATCAGTTTACTGAAGATCAGACGTTTGATTAGAATGTAGTTGTTTTTTTATAATGTGAAATATTTATGTTGACCTGTTGAACTTTCTGATTTAATAATTGTTATCAGATTTGTTCCAGAAGACTCAGACTAAACTGGTCCAGAATAATCCAAACAAGCAGGAAAAAGGACATTTGTTGATCTCATCTACATTTTAACCAAAGTCATCTTTATGAACGTTTTCATCTTAAACGACTTCCTCTGATGAGCGTTTGGTCGTCCAGCTTTACTGCAGAGCTGCACAAACGGGTTTCTGGCTTTTTGAACCAGTTCTACGTGTTTGTTGTCTTTTCCTCCCGCTCTCTTCTGCTGTGTCAACACCCTCCCACCCCCCCAGTGCTGGTGGTCCTCTCCTTCAGCCTGGTGGTCTTTGGCTCACCGCTGACTCTAACATCAAGTCCTCTGTGCCTTCCAGACCAACTCCTGCAGGTTCCACGCTGCCTGCTGCACACATGGAGCCACACTGAGTCACCAGGATGTTGTGCTTTCAAATCTGTAACGTGTGATGTTCTTGGTTCTCCTGTTGCTTCTGCACACAGAGGGGGGCTACGAGTGCAGCAAGGACCGGTGTGGGGAGACCCGGAACGAGCAGCACGCCTGCCACTGCTCTGAGGACTGTCTGACCCGAGGAGACTGCTGCACCAACTACAGAAAACTCTGTAAAGGTCTGCAGCTTCTGACCCTTCTTGTGTTTAATCAGATCCTTCTCACACTCTGAGGTCATGTGATCTAGAAGGTTAAAGGGTAAAACTAACACAAAGTGTTTCTACAGCCTCCCAGTCGAGCCGGTTGTTGTGACGTAACAGGTGTGTGTGTTGGTCCCCTTAGAGCCGCGTTACCTTTGACAGAAGAATAAAGAAACTGTTTACTTCAGTGAGAATATAGTGCCACCCATGAGGGTGCATGTAATCTATAAATCTAGGATTCATGTGTGACTGAAGCCGCTGCTAGACAACTACAGTCAGGAGTTTCCAGACAAGGCTGCTTTAGTCTCTAACTCTATTCAATCTGCCTGGATTAGAAATGAATCATTCAAACTTCCCTTTACAATTTTCAAAACGTTTTAGAGTTTCAAAAGTCAAGGGATTGAAAAAGATACTGAAAATGATCCAATCTCATCCATCAGGAGACACCTCGTGGCTCCAGGACGAGTGTGAGGACATGAGGACTGCTGAGTGTCCCGCTGGGTAAGGAGAGCTGTGTGTGTGTGTGTGTGTGTGTGTGTACTCGTCTATACATCAAAGTGAGGACATTTGTCCGGTCCTCACTTTGGTGCAATCTTACAGAGCTCTACTCGTTAGTTTTAGAGGTCTGGTGTGAATAAGTTTTAGTGAAGGTTAGGGTTAGGAATAGATCAGCACTGGTTAGGGTTAGGGTTAGGCATAATGGAGTTACTAAAATTAATGGTATTCAGGAGGGTCCACACAAGAATACAAATACAAGTGTGTGTGTATGTGTGTGCAGGTTTGTGCGTCCACCACTCATCATTCTGACGGTGGACGGGTTCAGAGCCTCCTATGTGAAGAGAGGGAATGCCGTCATTCCACACATCGAGAAACTCAGTAAGAACAGAAAGATTCTAGATCTGTTCTGGTGGCGATAAAACGAGTCGCTGTCAGGATTCTGATGTACCGTTGGACTTCATTTTATTAATTATTGTTTGTTTTAGGAACATGTGGAACCCACGCTCCCTACATGAGGCCTGTGTATCCGTCTAAAACCTTCCCCAACCTCTATTCACTGGCAACTGTGAGTGAGTGTGAGTGTGTGTGTGTGTGTGTGTGTGTGTGTGTGTTTATGTGTGTGTATATGTGTGTGTGTTTTTTTGTGTTTGTGTGTGTTTATGTGTGCCTGCATGCATGCATTTGTGTGTGTGTTTGTGTGTGAGTGTATTTATCTATGTGTGTGTGAGTGTATTTATCTATGTGTGTGTGAGTGTGTTTGTGTGTTTAAGTGTGCATGCATGCATGCATTTGTGTGTGTATATGTGTGTTTGTGTGTGTGGTTTTTTTGTGTTTGTGTGTTTATGTGTGCTTGCATGCATGCATTTGTGTGTATGTGTATATGTGTGTGTGTGTGTGTGTGTTTGTGTGTGTGTGTGAGTGTATTTATCTGTGTGTGTGTGTGTTTATGTGTGCGTGCATGCATGCATTTGTGTGTGTGTTTATGTGTGAGTGTGTGTGTGTGTGTGTTTGTGTGTGTGTGTGTGTTTATGTGTGAGTGTGTGTGTGTGTGTGTGTTTATGTGTGAGTGTGTGTGTTTATGTGTGTGTGTGTGTGTTTATGTGTGAGTGTATGTATGTGTGTTTATGTGTGTTTATGTGTGTGTGTGTGTTTTTATGTGTGAGTGTGTGTGTGTGTGTGTTAACTGTGATCACTGCTACATCTCCACCAGGGCCTGTACCCAGAGTCTCACGGCATTGTGGGAAACTCCATGTACGACCCAACGTTTGATGCAAGTTTCAACCTCAGGAGTCGTGAAAAACTGAACCACCGCTGGTGGGGGGGTCAACCAGTAAGTTCTGTCAGCTGCAGTGGAACTGATTTGGGTTTTAGAAGTTTTCTTTTTAATAATAGACAGTAGAAATAAAGACCAGACTAGACTGGATTGACTGTAGATTCATAGAATTACTCAGTAACAGGAATGCAGGAAGTTTCGTTTCTGCTCAGAACAAAGGAAATCAAGAGAACTGCTAACTAGAGTAGGTTGATGTCTATCAGCAGCTGGTGATGGTGTTGGAATCAAAAAATGAATTAATTTGATCCTCTGTTCAGATCTGGATCACAGCACTGAAACAGGGAGTGAAAGCTGCCTCCTTCTTCTGGCCTGTGTAAGTTTTTCACACTCAGAGTATATTATGTAGGACGGATAAAGTCCTGTCCTCTCTGTCGATGCTGACATGACTCCCTCAGTGGGGGTGTGAGGAGGGATGGAGAAAAAAAATGAAAGCAAAACAGCGCTGTAGTTAAAAAACAGATTTTAAAATTTATTTATTTATATTTTATTTATTTAACCTTTATTTAACCAGATGAGTCGATTGAGAACTCATTCTCATTTACGACGACGATCTGGCCAAGAGGCAGCAGCAACAGACACACAGTTAGCTTTACACAAACAGATAAAAACAGATAAGATAAAAAAATGCAGATAAAGATAAGATAAAACAGCTAGACATAAGAAAAAAGGACTGTTCTCATATATAATATGTACAAGCCATCAAAACAGACTTAAAACAATCTTTAAGTACTCAGAATAATTATATTAAAAATGATTAAAATTAAAATAATTATATTAGTAGAAAACTAAATAAATCAGGGGCAATAACACAAGATCAACTTATCATGCATGTGTGGAGTTAGTATGTTCTCCCCATGCATGTGTGGAGTTGGCATGTTCTTCTCATGCATGTGTGGAGTTAGCGTGTTCTCCCCATGCATGTGTGGAGTTAGCATGTTCTTCTCATGCATGTGTGGAGTTAGCATGTTCTTCCCATGCATGTGTGGAGTTAGCATGTTCTCCCCATGCATGTGTGGAGTTGGCATGTTCTCCCCATGCATGTGTGGAGTTGGCATGTTCTTCTCATGCATGTGTGGAGTTGGCATGCTCTCCCCATGCATGTGTGGAGTTAGCATGTTCTTCTCATGCATGTGTGGAGTTGGCATGTTCTTCATGCATGTGTGGAGTTAGCATGTTCTCCCCATGCATGTGTGGAGTTGGCATGTTCTTCCATGCATGTGTGGAGTTAGCATGTTCTCCTCATGCATGTGTGGAGTTGGCATGTTCTTCTCATGCATGTGTGGAGTTAGCATGTTCTCCCCATGCATGTGTGGAGTTGGCATGTTCTTCTCATGCATGTGTGGAGTTGGCATGTTCTCCCCATGCATGTCTGGAGTTAGCATGTTCTCCCCATGCATGTGTGGGTTTTCTCTGTTTTTTTGGTTCAACATTGAGTTGCAGATAAAAGCATGTGCTAACTGTCAAAACATGAACAGAATGGTATGTTGTAGATGTTTGTTTTTTTCTGTCATCAAATCGGTTTCAGTCCTGGAGCACCAACATGTTCAGCCAAAGATCAGCATGGCAGCAGTCGTGTTGCAGTGATGTCATAACGCTACAGTTTATATTAGCTCTGTGTTGTGATTCCCAGGCTAACATCGACTACATCACATGTTTATAAAAATATAAGTTGAAAAAAAATCTCTTTTATATCCAGGAATAATTTTAAAAAAGCTGGCATGATGCTAATATTTTACACAAAATTTGTTCAGTTATCAACTAGCTCATTTTCTTTCACACCATGATTTTTGTTTCACTCTGCTTCAATCTACCGAGGAACATGGTTTGGTCCAAAAACACCAACAGTGCCATTACTAATTCATAGATACTAGCATTAATGCTATCATTTAGCATTCACATGCAAGTGGAACCAGCTCAGCCCATGTTAGGTCTAAATATTAACATGTTGTAACCTTGTTTTAAAATCTCCAGCAGATATTTAGCCTTTTGCTAATTGACTGAACAAAAACAAGATACAGCATCGTTGGAACAGGCTTGGATAGTCGCAATATTGGTTCTGGGTCAAAAAACAAACAAAAAGGTTTTAATAAAGGGGACATATGATGCAAAACTCACCTTTGCATCATTTTGTGCTGCCATGTGGGTCTCTACCACTGACTATAGATCTACTCCAAACATGAACAAAGGACCATTAGGAATTATGTGGCTAAAATGATTTCTGTCAGATTTCAGAGCATCATGTGTTGTTTTAGTCTGAGCTGATGGATCTATGCTTGGTATTCATGTGTTTTACAGGATAAATGTTGGATACCGAAGGTTTCAGAACTTTTCTGTTTCTGCTGAGTCAGACATAAAGGGCCACACTTATCAGCACAGAGAGGGCTTGTACATAGCTGCACCTTCATGTCAGCAGTGGGATGGCGCTGGCTTGTTTTCACAGCAATTTGTGTTAATGGGCTTGTTTAGGTAATGCAGGATGCCTCTGAGAAGCAGGCTCTCAGAACCAAAGCAGGGTTTAGTTAGTGTGTCTGGCTCAGAACACACAACAGACCCATGAATGAGGACCACTCTGGGCTGAGTGGGGACAACTGACTAATGGGACGGGTTTGGAGGTCACTAACTTTTTAATGTCTGGAAAACTCAGTTAAAATAAAGCGTTATCAAAAAGGTCCAACAGGACAGGATTGTGAGTACAGTTATTTCCTCACACTCAATGCCATATGTCAGCACAAGGTCTATGATGGCAGGAGTGGGTGGAGCTATGTATTCTTTAAGTAAAAACCAATTGAGTCTAAGATATTACTAAAGGCTACGTTGAGGCTATCACTGTCAACGACAACATGAATGTTAAAGTCCCCCACCACAATGACCTTAGCATTTAACACAGGCCGTGTACACGTAGCCTCGTCTAGGAAAAACCTTCAAACCACCTCGTTTTTAGAAAAATCCAGCGTATCATGAAGCACATTCATAAACATGCCAAGCCTGTGGGTGGCAGGAGTTCCCCAAATCTTTGGCGTCTTTGCCAAAAAATATTCTTTGGACGTGGAATAACTTGGTAGTGGGCAATAATCGTCCTTAATGTCGT
>SSNS01000005.1:1233143-1253143 GCA_006937985.1 Aphyosemion australe | reverse complement strand
ACTCCAGATGTGAGTGAGCGAGGCTAAAAGCTTTCATGGCTGCATAAACACAAACATGATGAACACAAGATAAAGACTGATTCATGTTGTAGGATGTTTGTTTAGCACCAGTTCATTTTTAGATGTTTTAGTTCAACATGTTCAGTAAACTGTCTCAGCAGCTTTATTCTTGACCTTCCAGAATGAGCCGTTTCAGGTCGCGTGTGGGCTCACCTAAAGGCCGATACGTGATCCAACTTCCTCTTCCGCTGTACTTTAACGGGATAGAAAATACTCTGCTACAGTTCTAACCAGGTGTTTATTCTTCCAGATGATCCCAAGGCTGTTGTTGCAAATCTAACAGTAAGTGATTCAGCATTCTCAGCCTTAAAGACCACCTCTATTACGTGGAACACTACGAGAAATGAATGAGTTGTAATTCTTATAGAAATCATGTCCTCTCTGACTGATGCAACGTACCGATGACTGTTTCCTGTCTTCACCTGTTGTTCAAGTGTAAGAAAGCAGACCAGCACTTTAAGCCATACCTGAAACAGCACCTGCCCAAGAGGCTGCACTACGCCAACAATCGCCGCATTGAAGACATTCACCTGCTGGTGGACAGGAAGTGGCATATAGCCAGGTACCGTAGCAGCAGGGGGTGTTCTGATCCAGCTCCAAGGGTTAAGGGTTCTGATGATCTTGGTCATTTCATTGATATCAGCGGGCTGACACATAGCTCCTGGTCTCTGTTGTTGACCTACTATAGATGTCATATCAGCTGTCATCAGTGTTGTGGTCAAGTCACCATCTGTCCAATCCAAGTCCCACCCACGTCCTTAGTGTTCTGGTCCAAGTCACTCGGTCCTACAGGCCAAGTCTGAGTCCAGGTCCAACGTCCGGTTTCAACCAACACTTGTTAGTTTGCACCCAGAAGACCAAGTGATATTGCTGTTAGCAGATGCTAATGTTAGCTTGTTTTCTTAGGCTATCCAGTCAGCTGTGCCTCCATCACAGCTGATAGATTGTGTTTTAATTCTGGAAAAAACATCAAGTGTCGTTACTTTACACTTCAGTTTGTGGTTGTCTGAGCAGTTACAGCGCAGAAGGTGCAGCATAAGCAACAACCACTGAAAGGCAAATGAACATATTTGGCTGATATAAATATAGAAAAAATTGAAATATTAATTAAAAAAGAAAGCAAGTGGAGGTCGATGACTGCAGCCTGTTTAGCTCACGCTTACGTTTTGCACTACCAACAAAAACACTGGAGTTTATGAAACAGAGGATTTATCATTCAAAGTCAAAGTCAGTCAATCAGAATTTTATTTGTAAAATAGAACAACTGAAGTTGCACAAAGCGCTGGACAACAATAAAAAACGAGCAAAAACCAGAAATAGAGGATAAATTATAAACAAGCTAAGATATTTAAGACACAAGAAAAAGAGCTCGACTTTGGCCCACGTCACAATTTATGAGTAATTTAGATTTGTGCAGACGTGTCCTTCGTACCCGTTCAGTCTGACTCCAGCAGTCTGGAGCCACTGGCTGAGGAAGAACGGATCAAAACAAGCACAAAGAAAGGTTTTTAAGGGTTAATGTTTGTGCGTGATCAGAGCTCAGGACACCTGACTCATGTTCCAACCTTCATTACAGGAAGGTTCCTGAGGGCAGGAGGTACTGCGGCTTCTCAGGTGACCATGGCTATGACAACAAGATCAACAGCATGCAGGTATTCCTCCTCTGCACTAGAGGACATAAAACTAAAGTCCTCCAGAACCTTCTGAATGTGTCTGAAACGATGACTCTCTGGAGCTGAGATGAACAGTTATTGGTTGTTTTAAATCATGTGACCTGTGTCGTCCACTCTGACTTTCAGACCATCTTTCTGGGCTTTGGACCTCTGTTTAAATTCAAGACTAAAGTCCCAGCGTTTGAGAACATTGAGCTGTATAACGTGATGTGTGGTAAGACCTCCGGGTGAGTCGTGTTTGGTTTGAACTCTGTGGATGAGCTGACCCATTCGTGCTCTGATCTCAGATCTGCTGGGTCTCAAACCAGCAACCAACAACGGCAGCCACGGCAGTCTGAACCACCTGCTCAGGAGCCCCTCCTTCCGACCCACCATGCCAGAGGAGGTTTCCAGGCCAACGGCCTCTAATCTCGTTCCCACGGTAACAGATGACCTGGGCTGCAGCTGTGATGAAAAGGTCAGACTTGGTGGCAGACCTGGACTTGCTGAGAGGCATGTTATCTTTTAGCAGCTCACCTGTATTAGTGACGAGAGCATCCCAGTCTGGTTCTCCCAGTTAGATGAAAGGAACTGCTGTTTCTGGTCCTTTTACCCAAGTTTTCCAGCTGTTTAGAGCAGCATTAGCCCCACACAGACCTGATTACTACCACACCTGTAGAGTAAACAAACACACCTGTAAATCCTCTTATTCCTGACACGTCTGCCCCCTTTTGATGAAAGCAGCAGAGAGTTTCTGCTCCTGAGACCCCACACGGCAGTGAACCGCTGCGGGCTCATCAGCTAGTGGTACCAATGGGTGATTAAGACCGTAAACCTTTGGTGAATCTGGGCTGGGAACCAGCATCTCACTGGGCTGAGTCTATTAGCGATTAGCTGGAGACAGACATTTATCGTTTTCAGCTGAAAACAAAGCGAAGTGGTAAAAACGACACTTCAGCAGGACGTTTTCTATGTGGCTGGGTCACGTAGATGCAAAAACTCTTCTACCATTTCTAAACTCATGAGAGCAAGGCTCTGTGACTTATTCAGGGAAAATCAGAACCCTCACAAATGTTTGAAGACATTTCAGGAAACTTCCTTTAAGAACAACGACCAGTTTGTCACCGACAGCTGTGGTTTAGTGGTTACCTGCACAGGGAAAGACAGATTACAACCAAACATCTGGGTCTAATCTGTAGGTCTGCTCTGAACTCACCACCTCGGCTGATATAGAAAAAAAAGGGGAGGGGAGATGGGGCAAACAAATTGTACCCTCATCTCATTGGCTGCTGCCTGGCGTACCTGAAGAGGCAGGACACACCTCCAGCCTTTTGGGGTAGAAAAAGGCTTTAGCCATCATGAAGCAGAGCAACATTCATGGTCGTAAAACCAAACCTCTGACCAAACAGATGCTCTTTACTGCATTTTTGTCAGTTACAAGTGAAAACTGTTGATTGAATTAAATCTGCTATCACAGCCCAGTGAGGTCCTGGTTTAATTCATGATGGCGTCTCAGAGCTCAGCAAACCTTTGGGTCTCATTTAATCAGAAATAATCAACATTTGGACAAAGTTTTTCAGCCTTTCTGCCTAAATAACCTGTTGTACGCCATTGGCGGGCACGACTGATGGCTCTATGACTCTGCCTTTGGTCAGGATAATGCTAACCGCAGAACGATGCTAGCTCGAGCTACTGCTAATGCTAGTCTGAGCTGCTAATATCCTTGTTGGAGCACCACTCGTTCCAGGATGCACCGGGAATCTCCAGAGTTTAAATAACAGATAAATTCCCAGCGTGCCGCCCTTGTCCTCTTCCTCGCCTGTCCATAAACGCCCGCCCTACAACCCTCCAGACACATCAGCTGGCCTGATGCTCTCATCCTCATTCACACACACACACACACACAGACACAGAGGTACAATAGGCAGCATCATAGAGCCATCGGGATAAACCGGCCAATCAGCACACAGCTGATTGAATCTGTCCTGGCTGAGTGGGCGGGGCAGACCAGTCTTTTAAGGCTTTATGGGGTTGTGTTTGGCCATTTCTCAGGGCTCCTGGTCCGTTGTGATGCTTAAAGAACCGTTCCAACTGCAGGACAGCCCTTATCTAGGACACCTTTAAGTTGGTTGTTTTGGGTCTTCCTGCAGAGCCAAAATGACCTTGATGCCTTTTTGCTTCCTGCTGCAGAGCTGGAGTCCAGTCACCCTCAGTTCACTCACTTGTTTCACTAAATTCTGTTCAGTTGCACAGCCTGTATTTTCATTAGCATCCAGCGGGGATGGGTGTGTGAGCTGAGACCAGCTGGAGCCAGCTCTGCTCGGCCCTGCACTGTTTCTGTTTGTTTTAACTGTGTTTGTGATTTCCACCTAGATCTCTGGCAAGAGATTGTTTCAATCTCCGATCTTTTTGCAGTTGCGTGTAAAAAGTAGAGGCCAGAGAGGTTTGAAAGTGACCCTTGTACGAGGCTATAACCTGGAGTCACTGTGGCTCTGTCTCTTACAGAACAAAGTGGAGGAGCTAAACCAGCGATTGAGGCAAGCTATTGATGGTCAGTTTGCTGTGAATGAGAATATCACTGATGTGTTGTTTGTGCAGGCGCGGCGCAGAGACGACCTAAGCTAATGAAAACATGCACGTTTCATGTTTAGGATGCTGATTGTAAAGTACTACATTCAAAATTCACAAATATCTACATTTAGCTGCAAACGACCTTTAATTATCAAGTGCTATTAATGTTATTCAATTCAAAAGCACTTGAGTAATCCCAGAGGGATGATTGTAAAGAAACCATGATCTTTAGGGATGCTGCGATCAGGTCTTTTACTCAAATCTCACAGATTGGTCATTTTTCTATGGAGTTATGATTTATGATGCTGCCTACTTGGGAAGAAAGAAACTAACTCTTTATCTGAGACTCGTGAGTGCACACAGAGTAGCAGAAGGTGTTATGACCTTGACTTGTTGAATATAACCAAATATTTAAAGAAACGGTAACATCGACCAGAACATGTTTTTATTTAAAGCACAGTCCGTGTGTTTGTCTCTAACTCAACCCTGGTTTTGAGACTCGAGAGAACCATCAAGTCTTCAGGTCAAATGTGCTGCTGAGAGACGCTCACATGCTATCTTTAACACAACCTAACAGATTTAATACGTTAAAGCTAAATCTCACAGCTCCCCGTGTCCTGGTCGCCCCTCAGGTCTCCTCCTGTCTGAAGATCATTTAAATCAGTTTTGTGATTTCTAAGTAACTTTTATTTACTCTCTTTGGGGATCTTAGAGACTAAATAGCTGCTGGTAAAAAGGATCTGGGATGTCAGAAAATGAAATGGTATTACTAATAGTTTCTATATTTATGGTGAAAATGTGCTACACCACTTTCACACTGATGGTTCTTGTTCGAGGAGCTAAACGTGACATCATTATCCTGCTGCTGTTCTGTTTTAATGTATTATCTTACAATCAGCTCCCGTGTGGGTGTGAGCAGCCTTTAGTGTTATTGGTTGAAATGTTGAAAACGGTCTTGTTCCATGACCGCCTCTCTGTCCCATGGCCCTCCGTGTGCTGTGTCTCTTAGACAACAGGAACCTGCCGTTTGGCCGACCTGCTGTCCTTTTCCACACCAAGTACACCATCCTCCACCACACGGACTACATCAGCGGCTACAGCGAGACGCTGTCCATGCCTCTCTGGACATCATACACAATCAGCAGACAGGTAAGGCTTCCTTTGTGTTGGGAAAGGCCACAGAAACACAGATTCTCTTTAACAGTGAACCTGTCCATCTGCACAGCAACAACCCCTAATGCTGCAGTTCCTCTGCCAGGCCTGTGTGTGGCGCTGCTAAAGAAACAGCATACACACCCAATGGGTGGAGAAAATTCTACTTTATATCAGATCAAACTAAAGTCTGACTGGGGTCAGAGGTCAGACCCCATTGGTTTCACAAGGTTGTGCTTTGGCTAAACACATGAAAACATAACGGTGAACTAACTAGTTCCCACTTCATGGGTGAAGAAGACCTCATGGTGGAGAAGGTGATCCTCAGGGAGCCCAGGCTGTCGACACAACGTAAAACTTAAGAAAATTCATCCCAACAGCCTGGAA
This sequence comes from Aphyosemion australe, assembly GCA_006937985.1. Taxonomy (NCBI): domain Eukaryota; kingdom Metazoa; phylum Chordata; class Actinopteri; order Cyprinodontiformes; family Nothobranchiidae; genus Aphyosemion; species Aphyosemion australe. The sequence goes on along the minus strand of SSNS01000005.1, from coordinate 1,247,321 downwards.
AGAGCGATCACCTGGACTTTTCTATCTGGTCTTTGGAACTTCTAGAAGGTTCTGGTTGGTGGAGCTGAGGGCTCGGGTTGGGTCAGACGGCTTTAACAAGTTCTAGTCAGGATTATAAAATGAATCCTAAAGCTAACTAAAGGCACAGCCTAGATGCTGAGGGGATCTGTTTTGGTGGCCTAAGGACCAGGTCTCTGCTTTTTAGTGAATAAAACTTTATCTAAACAGCTTTTACAGACGATGTGGTCCTGTTGGCTCCACCAGAGCGTGACCTCCAGCTCCTGCTGGAGCGGTTCACAGCCGGAATGAAAATCGGCTCCTCTAAATCTGAGACCATGGTGTCCCTGACCAGGAGAAGGCATTCTCTGGGTCTCACACACACACACACACACACACACACACACACCGCAGGTGTTTTGGGCCCCCAGGTGGACTCAGGACACGCTGGAGGGATCACCTCCATGTTGACCAGATGACACCTGCTGATGGAGGTTTTGTGAGGTTCTCCTCACTACATCACTTCTCACAGGTGTTTTCATTTTCTGTGTGTTCAGCGCCCTCTGCTGGCCGACCTCTGACCTACAGGTGTTAAAGCGGTAACGTGGTTGAAGGTAACGTCTCCTCCGTGTGTTCTCCCAGGTGGAGGTGTCTCCCGTGTCTGATGTTCTGTCCAGCTGTGTGAGACCAGACGCCAGAGTTGCTCCAGCTCTCAGTCAGTCATGCAACAACTACAGAGCAGAGAGACACATCACACATGGCTTCCTGTACCCTCCACGTAGGTGTTCTCCCTCATCCCAACCATCAGGCATGAATGCTCCATCAGATGTTTTCACGCTGGACCTTATTGTCTACGAGTCTCTTTATACTTCTGTGTTTACTAGTCAGACTGTTACTGACAGTCTGGTCACCTTTAGAAAGCAGCTGAAGACCCTTTTGTTTAAAACTGCTTTCACTTAAATCTTTTATGTTTTATTCGTTTTTTCTAACTTGTATTTATAATAATCTTTCATTTGTTTTATCATTTTTATAATTTTATGACTTTCTGTTTTCTGATTTTTAATGATTTTATGATATTCTGTTGTTTTGTTTTAAGATCATTTTATGATGACTATCTTGTGTTTTGTTGATCTTTTGTGAAGCACTTTGTGATTCTTTTTCTGTGATAAGTGCTATACAAATAAAATTTACTTACTTACTTACTTACATGAACATTTGGTCTCTGCGTGGCATCCATAAATACTTTATTATCGTTACCTTCATGAGATGTGAAGTCGTTCTTATCTAGAAGAAATGTCTGATTTGAAGCTTTTGACTGAGAAAAGATTGTAGATTTTCTCAGGAGCAGAGAGAAAAGAGCAGAATTAAGATGTTTAAGTTGAAATCTCTTTTGTAAAGTTTAATTTCAGTCGATTCCCTACTTCCCGTGTTTCCCAGATCCCCGGGGGTGTGCAGGATGCTCCACCCCCTGTATGTGAGGATCACTGCAGATATGATCCATGCTTATCATCATGATCTGTCTCCACAGAGCTGGCGTCAAACTTGGACAGGAAATACGATGCTGTCCTCATCACCAACACTGTGCCCATGTATCCCGCCTTCAGAAGTGAGTTATTACTTAAGATAAAGAACCTGCTTCACAAATAAGACCTTTGATCCTGAAATGTGCCTGCTTACCCCACCCCAGGAGTATGGGGTTACCTACAGAGGACGCTGGTGAAGAAGTACGCCACTGAGAGGAACGGGGTGAACGTTCTCGTTGGACCCGTGTTTGACTACAACTACGATGGCGTGAGAGACTCGGCAGAGAAGATTAAAGAGTAGGAGAAGTTAAAGTTAAAGTCCCAAGTCATCATCACACACTGGTGAAATTACATCTCCGCATTTGACCCATCCCCATGGTGGGGAGCGGTGAGCTGCAGCTGTGGCCGCGCTCGGGAACTATTTGGTGGTTTAACCCCCCAATCCAACCCCTTAGTGCTGAGTGTCAAGCGAGGAGGCATTGGGTCCCATTTTTTCAAAGTCTTTGGTATGACCTGACCGGGAATCGAACCCTGATCTCCCAGTCCCGGGGTGGACACTCTACCACTAGGCCACCGGAGCTTGAATTTTCTCAGATTAAGCAGCAAAATCAGAAAAATAACTCAATGCAACATTCATATTGTGTTCAGATGCAACATTTAAATTTAAGGCCAACGCTGAAATCAGCTGAAATACTGAACTGACGGAGGCAGAAGAAGTGCAGGTTTCAACAAGGGGGGTAACGAGAAACGGCACACGGGCGAAACCAAACAAAAACCCCACGTTAGTTTGACTGAAACACTCATATCTGACTGTAATGATGGTCAAAGATGCTCCTCTGCCCAGAAACTACCCTCTGATTCAAAGACTGAATGGTTTAGTGTGGAACAGGGTGGAATGTATGACACTTGTGGCTGATTCGGGGTCGTTGCTCAACTGTTGGTGTGACACAGAAACAATAGTGATGATTGGGAGGGCCTGGGAGCACGAGCAGTCAGACGGGGCCGGGTTATCAACAGTTACAGTGTGAGACATGAACAGGTGCCCTGGTCCATTAGGTCTCTTTTTTCATCCAACCTTAACTTAACCAGGAAGGTCCCATTGAGATTAAAACCCTCTTTTCCAAGGGGTCCTGGCCAAGAGGCAGCAAAACAGTTACAAAAGTAAAAAATTCAATTACAATGGAAAGAGTTCGACTGGAATGCTCTCACTCTGGACTTTAGTGACATGAATTCAGTTCAGTTCCAATCTTTTTGAAGCTTGTTCCATGTAGGAGCGGAGTGAACGAAAGCTCTTTTTCCCAGATTTGTACGCATAAACGAAACCTCCAGCATTAAGTGATCGTGTGAGCGCAGATCCTAAAGTGGGAAATGACCAGAAACGGCGCCTGTGCAACAGCCTTTGTGGAGTCTTGTTGCAGGATGTTTCTGAACAAGACGTGCACCATCAGCGAAGGCAGCTGCTGGGTTGATGCGGTCCACTGGTGGATGGCGCCTCCTAGAGGCCAGTACTGGTGATGGGGATGGTAGCGGCTAGCTCTCTGTTGGTCCCAGGCGAGGGCAGACTGCTAAGAGGTTTACCAGCTGGAGCCAGCGAGTTGCTGCATCCTTCAAACACTGAGGGAAGGTGACGGGGCGGTCCTGTACTCTGAAAACATTACTGGTGGTCCTACGGTGTACAGCCCAACCTGTCGAGGATGGCGCGTTGCAGGTTCTTCTCATCTGAGCGGCCAGTGGCGGACTTGGCAGTTTTGAGGCTGAAGGCAAACAAAAGCATGGTGAGGGTGAGCAGGTGAGGGATCAGACATAGTGCAGCCCAAAGACCCCTTATGACGAGTACAATAAATGGAACCAGTGTTCCCTCGCCCGGACGCGGGTCACCGGGGCCCCCCTCTGGAGCCAGGCCTGGAGTTGGGGCACGCTGGCGAGCGCCTGGTGGCCGGGCTTTCACCCATGGAGCCCGGCCGGGCATAGCCCGAAGAGGAGACGTGGGTCCCCCTTCCCATGGGCCCACCACCCGTGGGAGGGGCCAAAGGGGTCGGGTGCGATGTGCAAAGGGCGGTAGCCGAAGGCAGGGACCTTGGCGGTCTGATCCTCGGCTACAGAAGCTAGCTCTTGGTACGTGGAATGTCACCTCTCTGGTGGGGAAAAAGCCGGAGTTGGTGTGTGAGGTTGAGAGGTTCCGACTAGATATAGTTGGACTCACCTCAACGCATGGCTCTGGCTCTGGAACCAGTTTCCTCGAGAGGGGTTGGACTCTCTACCACTCTGGAGTTGCTCCCACTGAGAGGCGCTGAGCAGGGGTGGGCATACTTCTTGCCCCCCATCTTGGTGCCTGTACGTTGGGGTTTACCCCGGTGAGCGAGAGGGTAGCCTCCCTCCGTCTTCGGGTGGGGGGACGGGTCCTGACTGTGGTTTGTGCTTATGCACCAAACTGCAGCTCAGACTACCCACCCTTTTTGGAGTCCCTGGAGGGGGTGCTGGAAAGTGCTCCTTCGGGTGACTCCCTCGTTCTGCTGGGGGACTTCAATGCTCAGGTGGGCACCGACAGTGAGACCTGGAGAGGTGTGGTTGGGAGGAACGGCCCCCCTGATCTGAATCCGAGTGGTGTTCTGTTATTGGACTTCTGTGCTCGTCATGGATTGTCCATAACAAACACCATGTTCAAGCATAAAGGTGTCCATATGTGCTCTTGGCACCAGGACACCTTAGGCCGCAGGTCGATGATCGATTTTGTTGTCGTTTCATCTGATCTGCGGCCGCATGTCTTGGACACTCGGGTAAAGAGAGGGGCGGAGCTGTCAACTGACCACTACCTGGTGGTGAGTTGGCTTCGATGGTGGGGGAGGATGCCGGTCAGACCTGGCAGACCCAAACGTGTTGTGAGGGTCTGCTGGGAACGTCTGGCAGAGTCTCCCGTCAGAAGGAGCTTCAATTCCCACCTCCGACAGAACTTCGAACACGTCCCGGGGGAGGCGGGGGACATTGAGTCCGAATGGACCATGTTCCGTGACTCCATTGTCGAGGCGGCTGACCGTAGCTGTGGCCGCAGGGTGGCCGGTGCCTGTCGTGGCGGCAATCCCCGAACCCGCTGGTGGACACCGGCGGTTAGGGATGCTGTCAAGCTGAAGAAAGAGTCCTATCAGGTCTTTTTGGCCTGTGGGACTCCGGAGGCAGCTGATAGGTACCGGCAGTCCAAGCGGAATGCGGCTCGGGTGGTCGCAGAGGCAAAAACCCGGGCATGGGAGGAGTTCGGTGAGACCATGGAACAAGACTTCCGTACGGCTTCGAGGAGATTCTGGTCCACCATCCGGCGTCTCAGGAGGGGAAAGCAGTGCACTACCAACACTGTTTACAGTGGGGAGGGTGTGCTGCTGACCTCGACTTGGGACGTTGTGAATCGGTGGGCCGAGTACTTTGAAGACCTCCTCAATCCTACCGGCATGTCTTCCAGGATGGAAGCAGAGTCTGGGGATTTTGGGTTGGGCTCTCCAATCTCTGGAGCTGAGGTCACTGAGGTGGTCAAAAAACTCCTCGGTGGCAAGGCTCCGGGGGTGGATGAGATCCGCCTGGATTTCCTTAAGGCTCTGGATGCTGTGGGGCTGTGTTGGTTGACGCGGCTCTGCAATATCGCGTGGACATCGGGGGCAGTTCCACTGGATTGGCAGACCGGGGTGGTGGTCCCCCTATTTAAAAAGGGGGACCGCAGGGTGTGTTCCAACTACAGGGGGATCACACTCCTGAGCCTCCCTGGTAAGGTCTATTCAGGGGTTCTGGAGAGGAGGGTCCGTCGAATAGTCGAACCTCGGATTCAGGAGGAGCAATGTGGTTTTCGTCCTGGCCGTGGAACACTGGACCAGCTCTATACCCTTGGGGGGGTCCTGGAGGGTGCGTGGGAGTTCGCCCAACCAATCTACATGTGTTTTGTGGATTTGGAGAAGGCGTTCGACCGCGTCCCTCGGGGGGCCCTGTGCGGGGTACTCTGGGAGTATGGGGTACCAGGCCCCTTGATATGGGCTGTTAGTTCCCTGTACGACCAGTGTCAGAGCTTGGTCCGCATTGCCGGCAGTAAGTCTGGCTCGTTACCAGTGAGAGTTGGACTCCGTCAAGGCTGCCCTTTGTCACCGATTCTGTTCATAACTTTTATGGACAGAATTTCTAGGTGCAGCCAAGGTGGTGAGGGGATCCGTTTTGGTGGCCTAAGGATCAGGTCTCTGCTTTTTGCAGATGATGTGGTCCTGTTGGCTTCGTCAGAACGTGATCTCCGGCTTTCGCTGGAGCAGTTCGCAGCCGGGTGTGAAGCAGCTGGGATGAGAATCAGCTCCTCTAAATCCGAGACCATGGTCTTGAGTCGGAAAAGGGTAGAATGCCTTCTCCAGGTCAGGGACGAGGTCCTGCCCCAAGTGGAGGAGTTTAAGTATCTCGGGGTCTTGTTCACGAGTGAGGGAAGGGTGGAGCGTGAGATCGACAGGCGGATTGGTGCTGCATCTGCAGTGATGGGGGCGTTGTACCGGTCTGTCGTGGTGAAGAGAGAGCTGAGCCAAAAGGCGAAGCTCTCAATTTACCGGTCGATCTACGTTCCTACCCTCACCTATGGTCACGAGCTTTGGGTAGTGACCGAAAGAACGAGATCGCGGATACATGCGGCTGAAATGAGTTTTCTTCGCAGGGTGGCTGGGCTCTCCCTTAGAGATAGGGTGAGGAGCTCGGTCATCCGGGAGGGGCTCGGAGTAGACCCGCTGCTCCTCCACATCGAGAGGAGCCAGTTGAGGTGGCTCGGGCATCTGATTAGGATGCCTCCTGGACGCCTCCCTAGTGAGGTTTTCCGGGCACGTCCAACTGGGAGGAGACCCAAAGGAAGACCCAGGACACGCTGGAGAGATTATGTCTCTCGGCTGGCCTGGGAACGCCTTGGGATTCCCCTGGAGGAGCTGGCCCAAGTGGCTGGGGAGAGGAAGGTCTGGGCTTCCCTCCTTAAGCTGCTGCCCCCGCGACCCGACTCCGGATAAGCGGGAGAAAATGGAATGGAATGGCAAACAAAAGCATGGGGCCCTCTGCAGTCCTGAACCTTTTCAGTCTTACTTAGAAAAAAGCACAAGCAGCAACTTCTTGCTTTCATTGCAGCATTAATGGGTTAGGGTGATTGTTCGCTTCAGCGCTGTTGCTACAACATTTTTTACTCTCTTCCTGCTTCTTTTACGTTTGAAAACCCTTTTGATAGCTTCACTTCATTTCTGCACAATTCTTTTACTTCTCATTTCTGCATCTGTCAGACGACAGACTTGCTCGTCAGTCATTCACGTCCATTGGTCTTATATTGGTCCGTTGTAGCTGGGTGATGGGGGTCATTGGAAAACTTTCAAACGAGGCAGTTTGATACCATTTCAGTCTATTTTTCGTCGTTAACAAGTCCACGTACACACACGCGTGCACACAGCAGACTCACCACTCAGAATGAGCAAACACAGGCTGGAGGATTTCCTCTCCACCATGATCACTAGAAGAAAGGGAGGAGGTGGTTTTTTAAGGAGGCTGATTCAGGTGGAGGTGCGGCCGAGACTCAGCTGGAGTCCAGTGCGGCGCAGCAACGTAGTACGGTAGAGGCAACGTCACCCTGCAGCTCTACAGCCATCCGCTGTGGCTGATTCTAGATCAGTGAGGAGCAGAGTTTAACCTGAAGATGGAGATAGAATTATGGTTTTGGCCTGAAATATTACATTTTAAATAAGATGCACTAAACTACCTAAATAATGATTACACATGTCTACAGCACTATTAGACACTCATCTATACAGGCTATCGGCAACAACAGCTGATGTAGGTGTTGGCTCTTTAAGAAGGACAAGGTAAATTTATTTTAGAGGGAAAAAAAAAATTAAACATCGTTGTTCAGTGTCACGGGGGCCTTGAAGTGTTTGGGGTCCAAGCTAATCGCCTACCTATGCCTAATTTTAAGTCTGCCTCTGTGTGCATCTGGGAGTCCTAGTGCCCCAGCCTATCCCACCCCCCCTGAGCATTGGGAGGATCTGCACGGCCCACTCCATTTTACCTGTAGATGAGGGGAGGAGTCTGATTAATGATCAATCAGTTCCACCTGCTGCTGTTCTGGTTGCTTTGCCTCCCTCTCACTCCCCTAAGCTTACACGTGACACATTAGATAAATAACAGATAAGGACCTAAACCCAGTAGCCTCAAGTCAAGACGTACAGCAGGAGGGTCACTGGTGAAAGAAACACCTCCACCAGAGAAATCATTGTGAGTTATGGAGAAACATCCATCCATCCATTCATGCACTCCCCCACCCACCATCCATCCACCCATCCACCCACCCACCCATCCATCCACCCACCCATCCACCCACCCACCCACCCATCCATCCATCCACCCACCCATCCACCCAGACCTCCCACTGTTCTTCACGTTAACATGTTGAGGGTTTGGAGGACCTCCATGAAGCCGTTGTTGAGGTTAGATTTTTTATTTTTCAGGTTTGTGAGTGGACTCTTTCCCATCCCTACACATTACTTTGTGGTCCTGACCAGCTGTTTGGACTTCACCCAGGCTGCAGACTCGTGCAGCGGACCGCTCAGCAGCGCCGCCTTCATCCTGCCGCACCGACCCAACAACGATGAGACCTGCAATGTAAGAACAGTCTCTTCCTATCTGCATGTTTGTGTTCTGAGAACCACTAACTGACTAATCTAAAGTAGACTGAACAACAGCGAATGCTGCGGCTAGCTGCTGTTGTGCTTTTGAGCAAACCTGAGCCACAAACGTTCACCTGATGACCAAACAGCTCGTAGAACCTCCTTCAGCAGCAACAACAGGAAGTTGTTGGTTGTGAAGAAACATCCTCTTTATGCTGCTATGGTGATATTCCTTCATGCACAGCTCAGTCAGGCTCTGGTCTGGATTCTGACTGGACCGGTACAGGGTTGGGTCATGGTTCAGGTTTCTGACCCAGTTTGGTCCAAGCAGCTGTCAGACGGCTGCACTCACATCAGACTCCAGATGACTTTGGTCTACAGAGGAGTTCATGGTGACTGACAGGAGGCCTCCACCTCCGTGCCGACGGCTGGATCAGCTAAACATGCTGCAGTGCATTATGGGTAAACGTCTCTATGAAAGTCTCATTGTTCCAGACGTCTCATCCATGTTTCAGACAGAAAAGGCTTCCTCCTGTCATGACCTTTAACCTTTGACCTGCTGACTCTGCCTGTAGGGTCTCAGGTGGAGCTCTTTAGGTTTCTGACATTTCTCTAAGCGTTGACCTTTGACCTTGCGGTGAGCCTGTTAGAATGTCCGTTCCTAAATAATATTAACAGCTGTTTAGAAGATTTAAAGGGACGCTAGTCAGTTTTGACTTGCTTTTAGCACCCCCTAGTGTTTGTTAGCGAAACCAAAAGGTAAACTTCTCTCCTGGCTGTGCGTTGGTCTTTTTAACACCTTAATCTAACTGCTGAAACGTCTCCTCAGCCTTCATTACTGTCTACAGGAGCGGTTCATCACTAAATCAAACACATCAGCTGTGTTCATGATCTAAAACATGCAGGAAACATGCTGGAAGCAGACTGCAGCACCAGGCATGTCAAGCTGAATTTTTCTAAGTCTCAACAGACCGGACCGGCAACTGTGAAGTTGCAAGTGGAATATTCTGGCTACAGGGGGCGAGAGGGGCTGGGTGGCCTTTCATTCACCCTGTAAAGGGTCGTTTTAGAACAAACTGGCTCAAGAACATGATTTAAAAATATGAAAAAGCTGCAAAGGGTCCCTTTAAAAGTTGTCAGGGTCGATAAACACTTGTCCAGGTGGGACGGGGTGGTCTGCATCAGAACAGTGCTTCTCAATTGTTTTTTTTTCTTTTTTGTCGGCTGCCATTGTGGATATCACGTTATAAAAATCGCTCTATAAAATAAAATGCATCTCTGAGTCTCCTGATGTTTTTGCCTCTCTCAGAGCTCAGAGGATGAGTCTCGCTGGGTGGAGGACCTGATGAAGATGCACACGGCCCGGGTCAGAGACGTGGAGCTCTTGACAGGCTTGGATCTGTATCGCAGAACCAGCCGGAGCTACACTGAAATCCTCTCTCTGAAGACCTTCATGCACACTTACGAGAGCGAAATCTGAAATGTTGTTCCTGGAAGAGTCGCTCGTCTCCTTTACGCTGACCCACGCCAGCAGCCATGTGGTGGCTTTCTCACAGCGTCTGGATCATCTCCTCCTTGCAGCTTCAGCACCACTGAGCCACCACGTCTGCTGCACATGTCACCACTGTGCAAAAATCTTAATCCCTTCTTTTTAAGGACTAAAGTCCTCTGAAGCAGTTCTCTGGGCTTCTCTTGCAAAGTTGCAATAATTAGCAAAAGGTTTATTTAAAAAAATCTTTGTAAACTGTATGTTTGGCACAAAAATGTCATTTAAGTTTGTTTGTTTAGCTGAATTTGAAAAAGGAAAACAGAAGACAAAACAATTTGAAAGACACTAAGGGAAACTTTAGCACCAGAAGATGAGAGATGTTGAAGCCTGTTATCCCCTAAACCTAAACTTAACTCAGCACCATGGAGCTGGTGAGCAGGCCGTCTGCAGGACAGGAACAGCAGAGTCCTCCTCTGTGATATTGGATCATGTTTTGCACATTTCTGCTGTTTGTTCACGTCTCCTGAGCAGCAGCTGGAGTCAGCGAGCAGAGACAGCTGCACGGCCGTCGGGTTCAGGTTATTCTACAACATCAACAATAAATCTGACCTATGCTGAACATCTATCGTTGTAGTTCAGCCCCGGGGCGGCTGTGGCTACCATCACAGCAGTGTGTGAATGAGTGAGTGCATGAATAAAGGAAAGCGCTTAATAAATCTAATCCGTTCTGTTAAAAGTCATATGAAACAAAAGTTTGTAATAGTTTTGTGAAGCATGGTGCCGTTAGTGTTAAAGGTGCCTTTTAAAAAAGAGACAAAAACCTGAACCTAAAAGCTGTGAGAAGCAGATAGTCCTGAAGCTCGACTCCACTCCGACCCAAGTTTACTCCCTACACTCAGTCTGCATCCCACACTTTAGCTGAGATAATCTAACCTGTGAGTGTGTTAACCCCGGTTCACATGACAGGATTTACAGAGCCTGAGAGACGACACACACGATGAAAAACCCAGATACACCAGTCTTGGTCCTACGGGGTGAGGCGTGCAGCATCTCGGCAAATGCTACAACCTGCTTCCACCCACAGACGTTCCCCGCTCACAGAGGAAATCCTACCAGATCAAATGTGACTTAGAAGTAAACAACCATGGCAGAGGAGGAGCGTACAGCCTGCTTCTGTCACCTCTCTTTCTGATTGGCTGCAGGTCACATTGAACAGCCGGCACCTTGTCTGTCTGAAAATCAGACCAAGAAAATCCAGCATGTTTGAAAGTCCAGGTTTATGATCCTGAGATGCTTCAGAGCTGACCAGAACACTCGTAACACACCACACATGGTAGGATTATCTGATAAGATTATCTTTAGAGCCGTGACGGTAATCGGGGATGCCTTAAGATGGCTGGAAGAGGAAATTGGGTCAAACATGATTGTCCTGTCATGTGAACCGGGCTTTAGATATGGTTATTTTTGTGTATTTGTTAAAGTGTTTTTATTTCTGCACAGTAACAATAATTTTAGTGAATTTATAATATTTTCTATAAAAATACCACCTGAGTCTGACCTATTTATGTATATATTTCTCATTAATAAATAGTTTTTGTTATTAATGTGATGGGGATTGTTGTGGTATCTTGCTGAATGATAAGTAGCCTGACTGAGCCCACCTGAACCTGACTCACCTTAACGGGCTTTTCAGTCATTATGACGCGTGTTTCTGTAAACATTATAAATATTTTCCCGTTCACTCCTCCATGATGGCTTCCTGAACAGCCTCTCCTCAGAGAAATGTGTTGCTGTTGTGGTAAAACAGCTCTTAGCTCCTACGTCTCAAACTGTTCCTATAAATCTACACCATCGATTCTGGATCAGAAGTGGAGGTCCGGCTGGTTGTAATGCAACCGGGCCCTTGTTATCAAACTGCCTGATATTTTTACTACCCAGCTCCACGGTCTCTCTCAGTCATACCCTACTTCAACCTGCAGACTCATCAGCGTGTATCTATGTAGTACCTGCACTTCTGAAACGTACCGCTCATGGTACCGGGACTTTATTTTTCTAGCACACAGTACTCGACATCTCCAAAATTACTGAAAAAAGCCCAGTCTGTCTTCATATACGATGTTTACACTCTTGTATTCATAAATAAATATTTAAATGGTAAATATTTGATAAAGTGCCTTTTAGGGTTTTACAAACCCCCAAGAAGATTTACAACACAACCAGCCATTGACACACAGGTGGTGATGAGCTACATCGTAGCCACAGCTGCCCTGGGGCACGCTGATGGAGGCGAGGCTGCCGAGCACCGGCACCACTGACCACCTCCAGCAGGCAAGGTGGGTTAAATGTCATGCCCAAGGACACAACTGTGACAGACTGGGCTCGAACCGGCAACCCTTAACACTTAACTTCTGCCACCGTCGCCCGTTATTAGTCGGCTATGAGTCTCCTGACCTAATGTAAGTGAACAGTTATTTTCTAATATGTTGTTCTTCTGTTTAAATGATAAATAATTGTGTTTTGATTATGTTTGTTGTGAAATTTGAGATTTATTTGCTTGTAAAAATTGGTAATTAAAATGACTATAAATCAGTATCACGTATATGACGTCACTGTGCATTACGGTAATAGAGCATTGGGGTGCCCTTGCAAATGAAGAGGAAGTGAGCGGCTTCACCATAAAAAATGCTGACCTACCAAATACTTTTCCATACTATGTCCAGAATAAATATTTATCATTTTACTGTAGATTTTTGGAGGTCAAAGTACCTCATGACGTATATCTGTTTGGTTTGGTTTGGCCCCAAAAGCTCTATTACCGTAATGCATCATGTATGTGCGAAGCTAATTTTTATAAGAGCGCTAGCATCCCTTGCTCCACCGCGTCTTGGGTCGGCTCACTTGGTCCTGCTGTACCCGGTCGGTCGGTGTGTATGACCGCCTGTGGGTCGGGCTGAAGCAGCGGAGACAGTGAAACGCTTTGGAGGCGTGCAGCCCATAGACATGTCTTTATATACATATCTATGTGCAGCCTGCCTAACCATAGTGTTTATTTACATATCTACGTGCCTAACTAGGAGGCGAAGTGTTTGTGAATGGGGATTGGAAAGCTCACGTTTCAGTGGGTCCGTGAACGCAGCATCACGGGTACCTGAACACTTTCGCTTCCTCTCGCTGAAACTTCTGCCAGCCCAACGGAACCCAACGGAACCGAACAGAGCCTGGCGGACGCTCGTGACTTCCACCCGCAGCTAGTGTCACCCGAAACAATGCGGTTGGTTTTGACGCGGCAGCGTTTCAAAGAAGAAGCAGCTCCCGGTAGCTAGCAGTTAGCATAAAGTTTAGCTACAGCAGCTCGTCTTCCGGTAAGTTTCTGCTTACGGCTACTTTTTAAATCAAAAGACTCCACCAGGCTTCAGAGTTGGAGCGAAAAGGTTTGATATGTGAAAAAGCAAAGTGAACAATAGAGAGAGGGAGAGCTGTCAGAGAGAGAGATAGCGAAACTGATGCTTCTGATTTGGTAAACGGCTAAAGGGACATTCCGACTAACTGTCACACTTCCTGAGCATCTTTAATCTGCTCTCAAGCCTGGACTGCCTTCATCTACACGAATCGCAGGTATGTCTTGAATTTGTCGAGTTGTAAATAATCATCAAATGACTGAAATCAAAATGTGACGTGACCTCACCAGATAGACTGGCCCGTACACAAAAGACAAATCTCTTTAACTAGATAAATTGCATTTCTTGCAGAAATACGTTTGAATGCTTTGTTGCTGAATACGATAGCTGAAACAGCTGAATTGAAGCTAAAACTAAGCTTAATTGTCAAAATGTGCTGAATGTATTTGAAGTTTTAGGAGCAAAAATTGCTAAAAAGTTTTTAAAAGCCCCAAAAGTAAGTAGAGAATAGAGAAAAAAATCCGAACCAGCAGAAAACTGAAATCTCTAAACATAGTTTAAAAAACTGAGTAGCTAAAATGTTTAAACAGCTCATATTTGAGTATAAGTAGTTAAATTTTCACAATTAGTTGAATTGTGAAATTAGCAGGATATGCTGAATTTTGAAACTGATAGCTGAGTCGCTGAACTGAAATAAGCAGTTTTCTGCTGCAAACATTTAGCGTAATTGTAAAAATGAGCTGAAAAGATTAAAAGATTTAGGAGCAAAAAAACTGGACAGCTGAAATGTTTAAACAGCTGGTATTTGAGTAGGAATAGTTTAATAGTTACATTTTCACAATTAGCTGAAATGTGAATTTAGCAGCTGAAAATGATGAACATGCATTAGAACTGAAGTGAAGTTGAAAATGAGTTCAATTGTCAAAGTTAGCAGAATGAGATAAAAATTAAACTGTTAGAAAGAGCAGAAATTGAACTTTAAGGTTTCAAAACTTTCTCAGCCAATCAAAGACCAGGGATGGTGGACGGCTGGTTTCCTGAGTCCAAGCTGATCGATTTGGTGTATAACATGTCTGGGTGCGTATTTCTGTTAACTTGGAAGAAGATTGAACTCTCTCGGCCAATCA
>SSNS01000005.1:1198426-1221737 GCA_006937985.1 Aphyosemion australe | reverse complement strand
AGTCATTAGTCAAAGTAGTTACAGAGCTCCAACCAGGCCATTATTTGCTGAGTTACAAAAATTCAAATTTAGATGATTATAAAACCAACATTCATGACCAAAGTGTTGGAGCGATGTGTTTCTGTGTGTGGAGTCGGTTTATGGAACAATCTGGAGTCAGAGATGAAAGAAGCTAAATCAATTACAACGTTTAATAAGACTTAAAACAATATGATAAAATATAAGCATTAATCTTGTTTGGTTTTTTTATTTGTCATTTGTTTCTTCCTGTTTTAAACTGCCATGAATAGATGATGTTACAAGAACAGTAAATAAAATATCTGTTAGTAAATCATTAGCGTGATGGTCCGCAGCTGTCTTTCAGTTACATTTATTAGTTAAACACATTTTATTTATTACAGATGTAACTACTGGTGTGAGTGGGGCAGATTATGTATAAGATTTTCTTTGAATCTGCTCCTTTTCATTCAGGTATTTATAAGTTATATTTATTTTGTTACTATTTGTTTTACAAAAATAATGAAATAAATGGTATAAAATAAAAATATATTATCAAAAATAAATAACTTACTATTTCTTATCACAAATAAGATTTGCAGTCACTGTTTTACTTAAATTACAGTTTGATCAGGAGAATTGGAGAAAGCTGCAGACATTTATGTTCTCACATGCAGCAACTTGATGCAAATGATGACTCTCGTGGACATAAGAGCATACATATTCTACAACACATGTTAGAAGTACATCTACACCTACCGATCACAATCGTAGCAGAAACAGCTGGGCAGTAGGTTTGTTCACACCATGAATGAGTTGAAGATGATGCATTTTGTAACTAACAACAAAAAAGGGAAGATATTAGCGGGGAAATTATATAAATGACTAAGCTGATCCCAATGCGTATGTCACCGCTTACTTTTTCCATAAATAAAGTCCGTAACGATAGCTGTTTACGTAGCATTAGCATAACGTGCTATTACTGCTAACAAAGAAATGTGCAAATAAAGTCGTGCTCAAGGATAAAACAAAGCTATGATCCCGTTCAATCTTTAAAACCAAAATAAAATAATCAAACAATGCCTTTATGATGCTAGGATGTTGTAATATGAAGCAAGAATTACCTGTCCAAAAGAAAGATAGCAACCATCCCATCTGTTTTCAGGCCGTGTGTCTCCCATAGTTGTTGCCATCTTAGAAACGCTGAGTCAATATTCACCCCGGTTTGTCCTCTTTCTGTGTCCAAATGTTTTTTGTTTTCTGCTAGCTCAAATGGCGTTTTTCTTTTTGAGACTCTGGTAGTTTTTCCAACAATAGAAGTAGTACGAGCCGGCTGTTTTCCCTTCTCTGCCAAAGCTGAGCGCGGTAGCTGACTTCCGGCCCAGCGTGTCACTTCCGGTGTGTTCTGCTGAAAAATGCTCCCGTGCGCGTTAATGGAGGACACGGGGAAGTGCGGAAATGCTGAGGTTCGGCGAGATAGACAAGTTAGTGGTCCAATCGTTGGTTTCGGTACGAAAGCAATGATTGGCTGAGGTTTTTAGACAAATGCGAGAGAACCACTTTATTAATTTTTTTCGTTTTTTTTTTTAATCTCCACAATATTTTTATAGCTATATTACATTAGAACGTTGTTAAGAGGCATGAAAAAAAAACGTTAAAAGCTAACTTTGTTTTCCTAATTCAGTAATGCATCTTTAAGGGGCCTGCCTGCTGCGTCTAACAGCTGCAGAGCAGTGGTGTGATAATGGAGCTTTCTGATTGGTTCAGACTTTCCCGCTATTTTACTGTCTGAGAGCTGATATACGGAAAAGCTATTTTAAGTACAATCCTACTGGAGCCTGTCTGCTTGATTCAGCAAACCAGTATCAGAACCAGCATCTGATTTAAGACCAGAACCAGGATCAGAACCAGCATCTGGTTTGATACCAGAACCAGGGTCAGAACCCCAGAACCAAAGCCAGAATCAATACTCTCTCTCTCTCTCTCTCTCTCTCTCTCTCTCTCTCTCTCTCTCCCTCTCTTTCTCGCCGTTTCTCTCTCTCTCTCTCTCTGTTTCTCTCTCTCTCTCTCTCTTTCCCTCTCTTTCTCGCCGTTTCTCTCTCTCTCTGTTTCTCTCTCTCTCTCCCTCTCTTTCTCGCCGTTTCTCTCTCTCTCGCTCTCTGTTTCTCTCTCTCTCTGTTTCTCTCTCTCTCTTTCTCTCTCTCTCTTTCTCTCGCTCTCTTTCTGTCTGTCTTCTTCCCTCCCTCTCTCTCCCCCCTCTCTCTCTCTTTCTGTGTCTCCCTCCCTTCTGCTCTCCCTCTCGCTCTCTGTCCCTCACTCTTTCTCTCTCCCTCTCTCCCTCCCTTCCTTCCTCCCTCCCCCTCTCTCTCTCTCTCTCTCTCTCTCTCTCTCTCTCTCTCTCTCTCTCTATCGCTCTTCACCCCCCTACCCCCCCTCTCCCTGATTGGCTGAGAGTTTTCACATTTTTTCTGGCTATATAGAAATATGCACCCACACATCTTATACATTAAATTGATCAGCTTGGTCTGATGAACACGGTGCCCCCCCTCCCGCCCATCCCTGCTTTCTGATTGGCTGAGAGATTTCAAGCTTCTTCCAAGTTAACAGAAATACGCACTCAGACATGTTATACACCAAATCGATCAGCTTGAACTCTGTAAACCAGCCGTCCACCATCCCTGGTCTTTGATTGGCTGAGAAAATTTTGAAACCTTAAAGTTCAATTTCTGCTCTTTCTAACAGTTTATTTTTATCTCATTCTGCTAACTTTGACAATTGAACTTATTTTCAACGTCACTTCAGTTCTAATGCATGCTTATCTATCAGTTTCAGCTGCTAAATGCATAGTTCAGCTAATTGTGAAAATTTAACTATTAAATTATTCCTACTCAAATACCAGCTGTTTAAACATTTCAGCTGTCCAGTTTTTTAAACTGTGTACTGAGATTTCAGTTTTCTGCTGTTTAGATTTCTTTTCTCTTTTCTCCACTTACTTATTTGGCTTTATTACACTTGTTAGTGATTTTTTGCTCCTACATCTTTAAATCTTTTCAGCTCATTTTTACAATTACGTTAAATTTTCGCACCAGAAAACTGCTTATTTCAGTTCAGCTACTCAGCTATCAGTTTCAAAATTCAGCATATCCTGCTAACTTCACAATTCAACTATTTGTGAAACTTTAACTACTTGTACTCAAATATGAGCTGTTTAAACATTTTAGCTGCTCAGTTTTTTTAAACTATGTTTAGAGATTTCAGTTTTCTGCTGTTTAGGACTTTTTTTCTCTATTCTCTACTTACTTTTTGGGCTTTTTAAAACTTTTTAGCAATTTTTGCTCCTAAAACTTCAAATACATTCAGCACATTTTGACAATTAAGCTTAGTTTTAGCTTTAATTCAGCAGTTTCAGCTATCGTATTCAGCAATAAAGCATTCAAACGCATTTCTGCAAGAAATGCAATTTATCTAGTTTATTACGTCTTTGTTATCTGAGAATTTTCTTTGGAGAATTTAGTGCAAGTGAAGTTTTAGTTTTTTATATATCAAAGTGGTGCCTGTTTACACAAGTATGTAAATAGTTTATTCCTATAGCACCTATGAGGTTGAATGTTCCACTATGATCGGTACTGTCTTATATATATTAGATGTATTTCTAATTATTGTTGCCCTATAAGATGATTTTTTTGTGCTTATTTTGTATCCTTGCACCAATACCGCAGTAATGTCCTAATGTTGTGAACCTGCTCACACACACGGCAGTAAAACCCCTCTGATTCTGACCTGTCACAGAAAAAACACTTCTTCAGAAAGAAAATCACATCAAAATAAAACCAAAAGAGTAAAAGATCAAAGAAAAAGCACAAAAGGGTTAAAGCTGCAAAACAAAACATAACGTTCTAACATATGACCGGGTGACGTCACTAGCTGAGCATAGACATCAACGGTGCTGAGAGAGGGACGGAGCGTTAGCGGCAGAGACTGACACGGTCGGGTCACAGCCCTGTAGCAGCGCTACGAAAGAGGAAGAAAAAACAGGAAAATAAACAAATGTGACATCTATCCTAGTCCTTGAACCTACCATCACTAAAGGCTGTTTATGCTAGTTAACAGATCTTCCATGTTGACATTTTTATTTTCAGGACAACAAAATCCAAGTTGACCTTCTGTTGTTCCACAGATGAGACTGTTCTGTAAATATGGGTCAGGTAGAGGAAGTCAAAGTCTCCTGCCTGAACGTCCTGACCTACCATCGGGAGCTGCTGGTGTCCATGCTCAGGAGCATTCAGTGCCTCCTGGATAACCTGTTGGAGCAAAGCTTCTTCTGTGAGGAAGATGTGGAGATAGTTGAGCGTGCGCTCACCAAACCAAACCAGGTCAGACATTCAGAAGCAGACATTTCAGTTCAGAAATGACTTTAAGCTATTTCATCTTATTTCCCTCCAGGTGCGCAAAATCTTGGAGCTAGTCCAGTGTAAAGGGGAGGAAGCATGTGACTACTTCATTTATATCATATATAAAGTATGTGACGCATACATAGACCTCCAGCCTTGGCTGAAAGAGATCAACTACAGCCCGAGCAGGGACGTAGCTGGGCTGAAGGTGGATAACACAGACCCTAGTAAGTATTAACTCGTACGTTTATCCATCACAGGCAGCTACTGCTCTGCCTTTCTCAGCTGGAGCCACTGAATCAGTAACAGCTACAAGTCTAGCACACAAACTGTAGAAGTTTTATTTATTTATTTATTCTTTATTTAACCAGGAAGGTCCCATTGAGATTAAAAACCTCATTTTCAAGGGAGTCCTGGCCAAGAGGCAGCAAAAGTTACAGTTGCATCATTTTTTCAGTTACACAGACATGTTATGTACAGAGTTACAGAAGGCAGTTACAACACAGGGAATCTGTCTCAAGGGCTCTCAGTCTGGTTTTAAATGTATTCAAGGAGATGAGCTCGGTTAGTTTCCAGTGTTCCTGCAGCCTGTTCCATGCAGAAGGAGCAGAGTGAACAAAAGCCCTTTTGCCCAGTTCAGTGCGAGCAAACGGAACACAGAGTAACAACTGATCGTTTGCACGCAGACTGTGAGAAGTTACACTTCTCCGTGAGATTAAGTTACATATGTAAGTTATTTATATGTTTTGAGCCCCGCCCCCTCCACTGTCCTGACTGTGAGCCCCGCCCCCCTCCACTCTCCTGACTGTGAGCCCCGCTCCCCTCAGTGCACACTTCAAAGAGGATGATTACATCAGGAAAAAGTTCGGGTAAAGTGAAAGACTGTTTTTGAAGAGTTCGGCCGTACCAGAAATCTGGGTAAGTTTTGTTTTTAAAAAATAATTTATTCCGCTATGTCTGCCGTATTCATGCAATCATCTTCGCATTTTAGCACATTATTTATGCAATCATCTTTACACCAATGGTTGATCATAGACTGCAGTAGCTTTGTCAACAATCTGTGTTGATGTGTGTGTTTTGTGTAGCAAATGCAGTTCTTCATCCGTGTACTCTGGCTCATAAAGATATCCTAGTAGTAAAATAAGTTTCTTCTTCATCTGATATAGTGTTAAAATGAAATTCGTCATCAGATGAGACGGAGTCTGACATGTTTTCGGCATTCGGCAGTGAAACAGCTGACATACGGGGTGCCGCTTAATCTCCGCGGTGAGCGGCGCAGGGATACGAATGACAAAAAGTAGTCCCGTTGTAATGTGACGTAAATTTATCTGCTTTGTTTCTGAGATGTAAATTAGTCATGCTTTCAGAGGCTAATCCTTTTGTGAGGCTAAACGGCGCAGATACAGTGCCCCCGAAACTAGCCAGAACTACGTTTCTGAATCACTTCTCTCCTGAGAATCTCTGAGCAGGGGTGTGTGTGTGAAATGGGTCAAAGTTTACAGAGCACTGGGTGGGTGAAGGAAGACATAAAACTTAATGTCTAAAAAAGCGAACTTTTCCTTTAAGGGTAGACACCGTAAACGCTTTTGTCAAACCACCAGGAAATTCAAAAGCACGTCTAAGTCACCCTTCCAAGCTTCACATCACTGACAGAACATAACGTCTGAAACAAAGAATGTCTTTTTACTCCCACAGAGACCAGGTCTTGATTGTCCCTCTCTCTGGTAGTCAGCAGGTACAGCAACAAGCTGAGAGCTGAGATGATCCGAGACACCAGCTTCATCATGTCGTACGGGCAGCGAGACGAGACCCGGCTGGAGGATCTCTACACTCACACGGTGATGGAATTGTTGAATGACTGCAATGAAAGTCTTGGCTTTATGGACAGTCTGGACCGATTCCTGGGAGAGGACGGGGTTTTCAATCCTCAGGGTGAAATCTTCTATGTGATGGGAGATGCTGGTGTGGGAAAATCCATCCTTCTGCAGAAGCTGCAGAACCTCTGGTCTAAAAAGGAGCTGCAGACCGATGCCATCTTCTTCTTCAAGTTTCGCTGCAGGATGTTCAGCGTGATCAAGGACACAGATCGGATCTCTCTCAGGGACCTGCTGTTCAAATACAGCTGCTACCCTGATCACGACCCTGATAACGAGGTCTTCGATTACATTTTACGTTTCCCCGAAAAGGTTGTTTTTACTTTTGATGGTTACGATGAGATCCAGGAGGACATGGACCAGGTACATGCTCCTGAAATGGCTTCACCAGAAGAAAAGGCTACCTCCCTCCAGCTGCTCAACAGCTTGCTCTGTGGGAAACTACTCAAGGGCTCCAAGAAGGTGCTGACCACGCGAACAGGAATTGAGATGCAAAGTCGTGTGATCAGGAAGAAGGTGGTGTTACGTGGGTTTTCCCCAGATCACCTAAAGACGTACATGAACCTGCACTTTAAGGAGCAGGAGCATCGGGAGCTGGTGTCGGTTCAGCTGGAGGCCAGCCCCCACCTCTGTGGCCTGTGTTCCACTCCGCTCTTCTGCTGGATTGTATTCAAGAGCTTTACACACCTGCACACCATGCACGATAGTTTCCATCTGCCTGACACCTGCATCACGCTAACGGACATCTTCCTCCTGCTGTCTGAGGTGTTCCTCAGCCGCTTAGCCTCCCCCACTCCCTCTCTGCTGAAGAAAAGCTCTCGCTGCACATCGGAGACCTTCCAAGCAGGACTCAGGACTCTGGCAGCGTTTGCCAAGCTGGCCCTGCAGGGTTTGGAGAGGGGGAGTTTCCTGTGCAGCCTAGATGAGATCCGTGAGAGCGGCCTGACGGAGGAGGACATGGCCCTGGGTTTCCTTAGACCTGCTAGTGACTGTGACTCCAGTGGAGGTCCTGCTACCTTTGAGTTCCTCCACATCACCCTACAGGCTTTCCTGGCTGCACTAGCTCTAGTGCTGGATGAGCAGGCCCCAGCCAGGTCCATCCTCAGGTTCTTCACAGAGTGCAGCAGAAGGAGAGAATCGTCCTGTCTGCCGTTCGCCTTCTGCAGCGGCAGCTCTGAGCGTCCCGGCCAAAAGAAGCCGTTCGAGAAGAACGAGCACCTTCAGTTCACAAATCTGTTTGTGTGTGGGCTGCTGTCAAAGACTCTCATGGGTCTGATGGGCCATCTGGTGTCTCCTGTTGGATTAAAGAAGAAACAAGCCTTGCTGAAGTCTTACCTGTCCACTAGTGTCAAGTCTCACCTGCAGGGCTTACCCATCTTTGAGGGAAACGAGGGCAAGAAGGTTCATGTTTTGCCCAACTTCCTTTGGATACTCAGGTGCATCTATGAGACGGGGAGCGAGCACATCGCTCGGATGACGGCTAAAGGCATCACAGCCAGTTTCATTAAGCTGGGCTACTGTAACGTGTACTCGGGTGACTGCACCGCCATAAACTTTGTTCTGCAGCACCGCCAGAAGCTCCTGGGCCTGGACATGGACAACAACAACATCAGCGACTATGGTGTCAATCAGCTCCGGCCTTCCTTTAGCAAGATGACCATCGTCAGGTAAGAATGGTGATTTTATAGTGGTTGGTTTTTGACTGGGTCTTTTATTTTGAAAAGTTTTTAAAGGAAGTCACGTCTAATGGTGTGTCAGCGGTTCTATCACAAAAATCGGCTCCTAACCTCCAGGAACGCAGTGAGACCTGACCTCTAGCTGTTCAGACTCCATGTTTCCTTTTTCACGTCAAATTCCTTTTCCCGGTGTTCCGATGGAGACTGGTTTTCCCTCTAGTCCCAGTGCAGAGCTGGTCTAACTGGAGGCTTACTGGCTATTAACCAGCTGGCTCAACCAGTGCCTGTTACTGTTGAAGTCATTTAAAACGATGAAGCTGGCAGTAGGAAGTGTTGCCATGGCGCCCATGGGAGCTAAAGCGTGGGTCAGACATGATGTTTCTGCTGCAGGAGCCACTTCATCAATCCCTGCCTGTCCTCTGGCTGGAACGTCTCTCCTACAGAACAAGGTTATGTTTTAGAACACGACCCACCCGCTGGTGCTGCTGAAGTGGACCAGAGAGGTGCCGGGTGCTGGTGGAGCCATGGCTCCTGGCTCTGGGTGGGTTCTCTACCTTCATATGAGGACAGGCTGAGGTTTGGTGAAGCTGGTGGTAGCTGAGGCTCCTGCAGGCGTGCTGAGATACCAGACAGAGCTCTGGATTATTTAACCCTCACCTGTGGTTGGATCCTAACCAGAGGAACTCCGTCCTGGGTGGCTGGTGGGGAGGAGCTCCGTCATCTTGAGCAGGCTCCTCCTGATTGCGAGAAGTCAGGGTAGCTGGTTGTTAACATCTGACTAGGAGCCTCCTGGTGCAGCCATCTAGGAGCCTTCAGGGCCAACCTGGGGAAGCCTCCATGCTGCTCGGGTGATTAAAACCCGTTTAGATACTTTAGACTAATAAAACATTTTAGATGCACACAAGTCAGCCCTGTTGGGAAGCATTAGACTGAAGAGCCCCTGGTTCCATCCCAGGCCCCAGCAGGCCACCCTGGGGGGGGGGGGGGGGGGGGGGGACACCAGTGTGGGCTCAGCTCTGACCACCGACTCACCTAAAGTCTCCTGGATCCAGATTGTGTGTCAACAACCTGTCAGACAGCAGCGTGGAGGTGCTGGCAGAGGAGCTGTGCAAGCACCGGATCATCAAGGTCCTGGGGTGAGTGAGCATCACACACACACACACACACACACACACACACACACACACACACACACACACACACACACCCTAATCAGCCAATCGGACAGCAGCATTTATTTATCTACCACCTGCATCAGGTTAAAGGGAGTTTGTTGGTACTATTCTGGTCTGGTCTACTGGGATTAGAACCCACAACCATCTCTAGGGTCAGAGGTCAGACTGATGATGGAAAGACTCACATCAGTTCTGTGACTAGAGGTATTAGTAACTGTATCTGATTACTTTAGGAGGCTGTAGCCAAAGCAGTAATGGTGATTTCTGTTCCAGACTTTACAACAACAACATCAGTGATGCTGGAGCTCAGCTGGTCGCTCGCATCATTGAAGAATGTCCTAGACTGGAGGTCCTCAAGTACGTTCAGATGTGGGAATCTGACGCAGGCTGAACGTTGTTCTGACGTCTGTTCTTCTCTCTCCTTCAGGATTGGTAAAAACAAAATCACTAGTGTTGGTGGGAGGTACCTGGCTACAGCCGTGAAGAAGAGCACTTCCATATTTGATGTGGGGTGAGTTCAGAGTCCAAGACCTGAAACTGGTCCTCAGGCTTCCATCAGACCAGCATCTGACTGGTCTGCTCCCAGTCCCAGTGAGCTCACACAGACCATCACCTGACAGCACCTGTCCGTCCTTGTGTCCAGGATGTGGGGGAACAGCATTGGTGATGAAGGAGCTGAAGCGTTTGCTGAAGCTCTGAAGAACCACCCGAGGCTCACCAACCTCAGGTAAGAGCAGGTGAGAACAGCTGATCAGCAGGTCCACGCTCAGTCAGTTTAATGTGTGTGTGTGCGCGCGTGTGTGTGTCTCTCTCCATCCCCTCCAGCCTGTCGGCCAATGGCATCACCTCCAGAGGAGGGAGGCGTCTGGCAGAAGCGCTGCTGCAGAACCGCGTCCTGAGGATATTCTGGTGGGTGTCCTGTCTGAGCGGAGGCTGATCCATGTGGACCTTCTGGTCTAACTGGGAAGGTTAAATGATAAATGACCTGCACCTTCTGAGCTGCTGCTGCAGCAGGTCGTGGTGTCTCCAGCTATTGGTCCGTGTGTGAACTGGTTTGTGTTGCAGGCTGGTGCAGAACGAGCTGTCTGATGAAGCAGCTCCACACCTGGCTGAGCTGGTGCGAGCAGACACGGGCCTAAGCCACCTGTGGTGAGGGAGACTCTGTTTGATCCATCTGGGCTGCTGCTGCTGCAGGTGGATCCTCCAGCTCACCTGTGTGTGTCTGTCTGCAGGTTAATCAGCAACAGGCTGACTGCAGCGGGGCTTCAGCACTTAGCCGAAGCTCTGGCTGTCAACACGAAGCTCAAGGAGATATGGTGAGTGTTACTCAGGTCCACAATAACAGCAGCACGACCATGTCTGGATCTGCTGTAGAACTTAGAACCTGGTGACTCTGAGGAGCAGGGGCCTCGTTTCTAAAGCTGCTTACGCAGAAAATGTGACTTTTCGCACAAACTGTGAGATTCATAAAGAAAACTCTGAGGGGACATCGTGGTAACTTTCATTTTGTGTTGGATTGTTTGGAAAAAGAATCATAACTCATAAAAATCATTAGAACAGTTTTAGAAACAGGTTAAATGTTCCTTTATTTGCCTTTGATCTGCTGCTGTTTCTGTAACGTCAGTTTGACATAAACTGGTGAATATCATCACACATGCTGCAGGTTATATGGCGATAAAGATCTGAGGCTCCGCCCACTGATCCAGAGTCAGCTCAGTCAGGCAGCGTTCTCGTCCTCCCCGGTCCTTTTCCTTATTCCTGACAGAAAATACAAACATCTGCTTTACGTTTGCCAGATATTAATAAGCTCACATCCTCAGCTGTAATCCTCTGTCCACCATTACTACAGGAACTAAAATCTCCTGTTCGGCCTTTGGGCACGAGGACACGTCCTCCATATTCAGGGAAACGTTTTGAGTATTTGAATTTGGACGGCCTCGTCGGAAGGACGCAGCTCCTGGATTTGGACGCAGGTGTAGTCGTAGTTTTACGAGTTCAAACCCAAAGGGAGGGCGTAACATAAAGGAGACATGTGCCAGATTGAAATGAAACTAAGGATTTAGTGTTCTCTGGGAGAGGCAGCGTTGTTAATAAACATAAATGTACACAACAGGCTAAATGGACTATAACTGAAACTAACCAGGAAGTCAGTAAAAGTGGAGCAACGCTCCACCAACCCAACCAACGCTAGAGGAGATTCATGGAGAAGCACTTCCTCAGAGCGAAGGGAACTCTAACAGGTCTCAATAATCAACACTAAGGCAGGTAGGCAATCCTGCTACTATCCAGCATGTTTTAGTTGTTTCCCTGTTCCAACACACCTGAGGTTAATCAGCAGGTGAATAACAGGCTTCTGCAGAGCCTGACGAGCTGCTGAATCAGGAGTGTTGCTGCTGAAACACGCTGGATAGTGGCCCTCCAGGACCAGGATGGCCTACCCCCGCTCTAAGGCTCTGTTCACCTGTCAGCAGCTCTGAGGCTAAAAACAAACGAAGCTCTCGGCTGTTTCATCAAAGAAACGTGACAAGAGGAGGCTTAAAGCTCGTTAAACTGTGTTGTTCCTAAGAACACAGGTGACTGTATTAGTGAGCCACGCCCCGGGGTGACGGGAGTTTAAAGGATCACCGCTTCCTCGCTTCGCCAGGAGGGAGGAGCTGAACTCAGGCAGCGGCCGTAACGCAGTGCATTATGGGTAGTGGGCAGGTGGTAAAAACAACATGGACGTCTACAGAGACCAGAGACATAGTTGATGACCACTGGGCCAAGAACTGGTACCAGTACCCAGCAGCACAGAAAGGCTTTAGATCCGTAGGTCACATGTTTACGTCAACAACGATGAACCTAAAGCAGGTCTCTGTAATATTTAAACGTTTGTCAATCAGAACTAAACCATGTCTGCCCCCCCCCCCCCCCAGTGTGAAGGGAAACCTGGTGTCTGAGGAAGAGGAGAAGCTGTTCCTCACAGAGAAACGTCTGCGGTTCCACTGACCCGTGTGTTCCTGCTGCTGACGGCGGACTGGTTCCTACTGGTTCTGGTCCTGTTGGAGATGCCCTGTGCTGGTGGGGGGGTGGGGCTGAAAACAGGAAGTATAAACCACACACGTTCCAAACCGGTTTCACTCACGAGTCGTTTCTGTAGATCTGTTGCATATTCTAGAGGCTGTGGTTTATTAGACGCTGACGTTTTATCAGATGGGAACAAAAGCTGAAGCTTTAATTCTGGAGAATGAATCCATTTGTTGTGCTTTAACTGATGACTGTTTCTGGGTCTCTAAAAGCTTCGCTGTAATCTACCATCTACCCATCACCAGACATGGGTCACATGACTCCAATAAGGCTTAAAGAGGACAAAACTCACCTTTAGCATCCGTTTGTGCTGCCGTGTGAGTCTGAGAATCCCGTCAACGCTGGAGGAGCAGCGGCTCTACTCCTACCAATCAGGGGATGGGTGGGTGTGGCCAGCAACAGCTGTAGTCTGTAGCATGATGTCATCAGGCAGAGGAGGAACATGTTTCGTCGTAAAGGAGAATGGGTTCTCATCAGATGAGCGTTTACCACCTAGCATCCTAGTGTTTTTATATTTGTGTTTATTTTATCTCCATCGTTGTAACGTGGCCTTGGGTGCCATGAAAGGTGCTTTTGGATAAAATGTTTTATTATCTTGTTAATAAAGGTTAAATGAAAATGTTGACCTCGTGGTTAATGTCTAAAGTCTCGTCTAGCGGAACTGTTTCATGATCAGATTAAAGCACAGAGGATGTTGCTGCTTCTGAGCACGCCGACGCCAGGAGGAAGAATACATCTGACCTGATGGACGTGGAAACGATTCTCATTGGTAAGCTGTGTGTGTGATGCTTTGGGTTAACATGTTCAACCAAAACAAAGTCATTGTACTGATATCAGATTGTTTTATTGCTAATATTTTACAGGAAGAGCTGCAGCAGCAGACATGCAGTTCTCATCTTCATCAGTCCATCTGAGGTTTCTCATCCACGCCGCTGGCTGTGTGAGAAACTACTGAACCAAGTTAGACGCCTTCAAAAGAAAACAGGACACTGACATGTCATCGTCACATCTATTAAGGCATGGTGAACATCTCCTCTACAGTCAGCTGTATGGTCAGACATGGAGCAGTAGTAAAAGTCAGATTATGGGGAGATATGAAAGAAGTCCATCATGTCCACACAGCAGCCAGCCGGCTGCAAACAGGAGGTGGAGCTTCCACAGCATAACAGCTGCAGCACCAGCCTGTGGAGGCGTCAGGAAGGTTCTCCTGTGACCCATCATCAGCCCACTTGTGAAGGTCAGACATTCAGACACAGAAAGGTCCTGTCAAAGTGCTTTAAAGGGAACTTCTCACATGGCTTCTAGGAGAAACACCAGAGGATGGCGCGTTTGTTCATCCTGATTCTTTCTCATCAGCTTCATCTGAAACCCATGGTTTCTGTTTACAACGCTCCTTCAGGTTCACAGTGAAACTTGAAACGATGCTTTGGAGTAAAAACACAAACAAAAATGTCCTAAAAACCATTTTTGCTGATTTGCATGAAAACCTATAAAACAAACACGGTAACGTCTACATCAGCTCACATCTCTGAGGCTAGTTTGACCTTTTCAGTTCTGCTGGTAAAATAACCCAGAAACATTCGGACAGTTTTCCCACCAAACCCAAACGTGCCGAGCTAGCATTAGCTTCACTCTGTTGTTTAATCATGGACTCAGTAAGGCTAACAGGTTAGCTTAGCCTGGTTCTGGATGCTGTATTTGTGCTCATTTTCTGATTTAAGGAGAACCAGAACCAGAGCTCCGAGTCGGCCAAACTGGACCTTCCTGCTGGTCTGAAGCAGCTTCCGAGCTCAGCTAAGACGTGACCTCATCCACAGGTGAAGAACATCTCAGGTTAGACTGAAATGATTTTACCAGATCAGTTTATGTCCTGATATCTAAACCCAGAACTGGAAGAGGACAGAATGTTTTCTGTTTGAAGAAATTAAAACTGCTTTAAGACTAATTGGACCAGTCAGAGGTTCAA
Organism: Aphyosemion australe; assembly: GCA_006937985.1. Classification (NCBI taxonomy): domain Eukaryota; kingdom Metazoa; phylum Chordata; class Actinopteri; order Cyprinodontiformes; family Nothobranchiidae; genus Aphyosemion; species Aphyosemion australe. The sequence goes on along the minus strand of SSNS01000005.1, from coordinate 1,207,592 downwards.
CTTCCTGCTGCGGTGTGTGTGTGTTTCTATTGCTGCATGGTTAAACATCTTCAGATGAAGTCCTCCATCTACTGTCGTGCTTCTATCAGCTCAGCTTCCTGTCCCTTAGACCAGGTCTCTGTACCAGTACACCCACAGCCGTCCCATCAGAGGGGACCGCTCCACCTGCCGTACAGACGTGATGATCTATGAACCAGTTGACCTGCATGAGCAGGACACCGTAAGTAAAAGAGGATCAGAACGATGACATCATCAGCATCTAAAGAGAGGAAATATGAACGTCGGTTCGGTGATCAGACGCGGTTTTAGGTTCTGAACTTCTCTAGTGTGCTGAAGACATGTTGCTCTGATCTGAGGAGCTTTCTCAGCTTTCACCAGTTAGACCATCAGACCCGCTGGGACCTCTAACCCAGCCTTTCCACTGGATGTGTACGTGGTGCGAAACCCTAACCCTACCACACGTGGTGGTAAATGGCTTGTATTATAGCACCTTCTGGCGTTCTACAGCCCCCCAAAGCACTTTACAACACAGTCTGGTGGCGATGAGCTACATCGTAGCCACAGCTGCCCTGGGGTGCTGACAGAGGCGAGGCGGCCGTACACTGGCCCCACCGGTCTCTCTCACCAGCGGCAGGCAGTGAGGATGAGTGTCTTGCTCAAGGACACAACGGCGACAGACTGAACACGCTCGAACCAGCAACCCTCTGCTTACGAGATGGGCACTTGACTCCTCTGCCACCGTCGCGATTTCAGCATTTCATGTGATAACTAGCAAGCATGAACCCACAAAGGTCTGGTTTATTTTCTGTTCCGTTGACCTCGGCTACAGACATTTCAGATATTAACGTACTTTTTTACTAGTTCAGTAACTGGAAATCTACACGTGACTTTTATTTTGAAAGTTTCTGAACGTTTTAAACTGCTCTTGTGTTTGACTTCCTGTCTGGCCCAATCTGAACTGCTGAGCCCAACGCGTTCTGGAAGAGCAGCGCGTAAAAAATAAAAGGGTAAATCTAGGGATAGACCTGACGCTACGCTTGTGGGGCGTGTCTAGCTCCCACCCACTAGAACGCCTCTGGTGAAAACGTCCAGGTAGGGCTGCTTTAAATCTGATCCCCAGAGAGTTTCACACCCTCAGGAATGTAAACCAGAACATCCAAGACCCTAAGGAAGCCTCCGTAGGAAGGGAGGGAGCACGAGTTTAAAATCCTGGATCTCTGCTGCTCAGACGGAGAAAACTCATCAGATCAGAAACGAAACATCTTCAGACTCATGAAAACAAGTCCAGTCCCTCTGGAGCCAGGATCTTCCTGGAGAGGGAGTTCAGGGGTTCTCACGTTGGACACGACAGTCAACGTGGTTCCAGACCTTGTCAGAGTCAGGAAGTACGAGGTGTGTGAGCGTTCTGAGGGCTGGTAAATAAACAGGCAGAATCACCACTCTGTGAATTAGTGCTGATGTTTTGCACGACGGTCAGATTTGGTTGATGACTACATCACATGGCCATCGTGACCTGACCAGTTAAGAAACGTCCCAACAAAGAGTCACTTTGGTGTCTCCAGCTCGTGGGCTTGGCTCTGGTTGGACAGCCAGCCTGGTTTCAGAGGGATGTGGTCTCCAGGGTAACCAGCAGCTGGTAAACACTTCCTTTAAACCATAAAACATTTATAAAAGAAGAACATTCGTGGTCAAAATGTTTTTCCCTTTTTCACGAGTTTGGACTTCCTGTTCATGTCAGAGGGAGATGTTCCCACCATTAAGCCCTGTGCTGTTCTGATGAGAGCAACCAGTAGCCATGACGACGAACCTCTGCAGATCATAGAAGGTTGTAGAGAAGAAACTACGACAGCCCACTTAGGCCACACCTCTCATTTCTGTAAGCGGTGACCAGATTGTACCGATGGTCCTGGAGCCGGGACCCGGCTACATCCTGGTGTCGTCACAGGAGATTCGGACCAATCAGCTGATACTTATGGACTAGATGTTACAGCCTGAGGCTGATCAGATGTTTGTGCTTCTGACCCACTGCAGGGACTCACAGCTGGTTGGCACTGATGCAGGGGGGGGGGGGGGGGGGGGGGGGGGGGGGGGGGGGGGGGGGGGGGGGGGGGGGGGGGCTCTGGCTGGTCTCTGTGAGATGCTGATGGCCTCTGTGCTGCCCTGTTGTGGGCTGGAGATTACCACAACAAGGCACTGGGAGTGGGAGGAGTCAGAGGTGATGGAGGGGTGTCCCTGTGTCCTGGGCGGGGCTCCGAGGCTGAGTGTAGACGTGAACCTCAAACATAAACACACAGTTTGTATCCCTGAAGATCGCTGTAATGACATTTGGCATCTGGTGGTACTACGGTGTTGGGTGGGAGACGTGGACGTCAGCGCTCACAGGGTCCAGCCGTCTCCAGCATCCAGCTGTAGATCCTCTCCAGGTAACCAGCTTACCTGTCAACCACAGACACATCATGGGGAGGGGGTCCTGGCACAGAAACCCATTATACCAGCGTTTGCTGAATCAATCAGGTGGTTAACTTTACCTGTGCAAGCAGCGCTTTAGTCTGATGGATGTTCCGGACAGGACCGGTTCACCTCGAACCACTCATCGATACAGCTGCAGAGCAGGAGACACGACATCACCCAACAGCTGATATGAGACAGGTTTCAAACCGACAACCTTTAAAGCGTGACGCTCCTGTTGAGCATAGATGTGAATACACAGACGCCCCATTGGGCACTGGTGAATGTAACAGCGTCGCCGCCATATTGGATGGGTCCCTCTCTCTCCAAACCCAACTGGAGTCGATGCAGACTGAGCAACTACGCCCGTTTTCTCTACAGCCTACGGTTGAAACAGCTATTGAAAACAGATCACATGGGACTTTTCTAGCCTAGCTGATGGGATTTTAGATTTTCATTTATTCTGTTTAATGATGTTCAAACAAACCCTTTATGGTAGATGCAGAGGCAGGGCAGGCGGGCGATGGTGTCTCCCTGCTGCAGCTCCTCCAGGCAGATGGCACACTCTCCTGCATCTTTAGTCAAGACGTCCTCTGTAAGACACCGGGACATCACAGGCATGAGTTAAAGTTAAAGTCCCAAGTCATCATCACACCTCCGCATCTGACCCATCCCCGTGGTGGGGAGCGGTGAGCTGCAGCTGTGGCCGTGCTCGGGAACGATTTGGTGGTTTAACCCCCCCAATCCAACCCCTTAGTGCTGAGTGTCAAGCGAGGAGGCATTGGGTCCCATTTTTTCAAAGTCTTTGGTATGACCCGACCGGGAATCGAACCCTGATCTCCCAGTCCCGGGGCGGACACTCTACCACTAGGCCACCGGAGCTAACGCTGACCGAGGGTCTGGAGCTTTAGCCGGGGTCCCTCAAACAAACATCTAGATGCTTTAGAGGGTTTCTGCTGTCCAACAAACGTGACTTTTGCAAAACTATCAAGTAAACAAACCTTCAAACATTTAGTGATTAATGAAGTTCACATGAAAAACCAGAGAATCAGGCTGCTAGAACATTGAAATGAAGTCAAATCAGTTCTTTATAAACATTTTAAACATGACCGATGAACTAAACACGGACAGGTTTTCACCATGTTTCACTCGACTCCAACAGTCTAACCCACTGGGTGGCGCTGTTCTTCCACTTTGACAGCGATGGGCTGAATAACCAAAATGATCATTATTTATGTAAAAGTGGTGATCACTGACTATTGGTCTAAGTCAGGGTTCCTCAGCACCCCCCCTCCCCTGTGGAGTGATGTCATCACACCTGAATAAATGAATGAGTGATTAATGAGAGCAGCTCTTGATGTCATCCTGAGGAGGCAATGCAACTCTGTAAGTCAGTCACAGATCTCACCCTGCTAGTGTGTGTGTGTGCACCATAAACCCGTCACCTGCAGCAAAACACCCGGAGTCATTAGGACAGATCTTATGTAACGGTGGATTAACCCACATAGGCCTGTTATTATGGGCTGGAGCACACGGCATCCAGCTCAGCACACTGACAGTCTGGTCCTACTGTGAAGAGAAACAAAACTAAAGGAAACTCCAAACATTTCCTTTTCTGCTGAGTCATGGTGTTTAAAGTCCTACTAGAGGTGGAGGCTGGTTCTACAGAGCTCTACTATGAAGGTCTATCAGGATACCTTTAGAAAATTGTCTTTATGTTGCCATTTAAAGGTGCTATATAAATAAAGTTTGACTTGACTTGACTTGACTTTATGTCACTCAGGTTTGACAGCTGATACCAACTCGTGTCATTCTAATGTTTGTTATCAGTCTCTAATCACAAAGCTGGCAAACGTCAAGATGTCATTTTCAGAAGAAATGGTGCCATGGAGACCCTCTCTGCATCGTTCTGACCACCATAACACCTGACACCCACTTCTCCTCCCCCATTGTCTCCGCTCTTCAAATCTCCAGCTCATCGTCCTCCCTTGAGCTTAATGATGCCACACAGTTAAACTCTTCAGCATGGACATCTTGAATGACCTCACCTGGACTAGCAACACCGACTCTGTGGTGAGGAGCTAGTGGAGAGTACCCTGACTTACTGCATCCCTGTGTGGTTTGGTAACTCAGTAACTGTTGTTGGAGTAAAAATTCCCGGGGGAGGAGGAAGAAAATATTTTTATAGCGTCTTTCAAGATAAAAACCACGAGCACAATAAAAATTTTTTTATAAAAACTACAATAAAAAAGATAAACTAAGACACGGGGCGTGCCTGACTGGTTAATGTGAGCGTTTTGATGATTTCCCTTCTCTCTAGCTGCTGACTCTAAAGCACTCGGCCAGCCTCATTTCTGTTTAGGAGCAGAACGGGTTAAAAGTCACTGCTGCTACCAGAATATTTACCAGAACTGTATTAAAGCCTGATGAAGACAGGCTGAGTCTGGCTGACTGTTCATTCTGTAGCAAACTAAAAACACCACAAAAAACTAAAACTAAAAACTACAGGAAGACGAGGAGTCTGAACCAGCTGAACAGGAAACCTGGTTTCTCAGAGAGGAACTCAGCTGAGAGAGAGAGAGACACGGGGAGAGAGAGACACAGGGAGAGAGAGAGAGACACGGGGAGAGAGTGACACAGGGAGAGAGAGACACAGACAGAGAGAGACACGGGGAGAGAGAGAGAGACACGGGGAGAGAGAGAGAGACACGGGGAGACAGACAGAGACACACAGGGAGAGAGAGACACGGGGAGAGAGAGAGACACAGGGAGAGAGACACGGAGAGAGAGAGAGACACGGGGAGAGAGAGAGACACAGGGAGAGAGAGACACGGAGAGAGAGAGAGACACGGAGAGAGAGACGGAGAGAGAGACACGGGGAGACGGAGAGAGAGACACAGGGAGAGAGAGACAGAGAGAGAGAGACACACAGGGAGAGAGAGACAGAGAGAGACACGGGGAGAGAGAGAGAGACACAGGAAGAGAGAGAGAGACACAGGAAGAGAGAGACACAGAGAGAGACAGGGGGAAAGAGAGAGAGACACGGGGAGAGAGAGACACAGGGAGAGAGAGACACAGAGAGAGACACAGGGAGAGAGAGAGAGAGACAGGGAGAGAGAGAGACACGGGGAGAGAGAGACGGAGAGATTGAGAGAGAGACACAGGGAGAGAGAGACATAGGGAGAGAGAGGCAGAGAGAGAGACGGAGACAGACACACGGGGAGAGAGAGAGCAATGCCATTGACCAGCTGCTAAACTGCACTACGGTCCTGCCGTGTGCTCAGCAACACGCTACACGTGGATCTGATGATGAACTAATTAATAGATTCTCTGATGTTGGCTGATCCGATCACCTGGGTAGGCGTAGACCACGAGCTTGTGATAAACTCCATGGTTGGTGAAATCTTCTTCCCATTAACATTTCACTTCTGCTGCATTTGGCAGCCTCGGGAACGTTGGGAGTGATCCCACTCGTTGGCACACCTTTCCTTTTCCTTTTGTTCTCGGCACAAAGGTTCAAACTCAACCAGGCTGGTTGAGACGCTCCTGTCAGCTCTGCTGGGCTGGGATAAACCTTCAGCTCAGACTGGGATCTAGCAGGTCTTCTCTGGTGTTCCGAGTTCATCAGGACCACTAATATAAGTGAATCCATCTCCAGAGGGAACAGGAACGTTTCCCTCAGGACAAACCCACCTTTCATGGTCTAACTGAGCAGATCCTGGTTGTTTCTGTCACCAACAGCTGGGGCTGTGTCCCGGTGGCCTTGCCGCTGGCGAGCGTGTTCCCAAAGCGGATTTCTTCTCCTTCGTGGCCAGTGATGCTTTTCTGAGGATCTGGGATTGTGTCATGAAATGGGTGGAATTCACACGGTGGAGGCGCGGTTTCCTCAAATCCAAGCATCTCATTTCCAGGTCGATAAAATGTCCCAAGAAAACAACATTTCAGAACTAATGATGTCTTTGTAGTGCCAACTGTAATCTTTTATCACTTATGGGCCTATTGTTGCTCTGAAAGGTTTAAAATGACCTGATGCAGGTCCTTCAAGGACCTGAGGCGCCTGCATCTATTTAAGAAGTTTGTTCCAGCTTTAAACCCTTTGCATGATTCTCTAAGGCTCAGGGCTAAACTGTTGATACGGAGCTGTAGTAAAAAGCTCATAGAGGAGATTCTCCAGCAGAGGCAAAAACATCCTGTTAGCATAAGCTTCACAAGCCCACAGGAGCAGAAACAACCACATCACTTTCAGGAGAGTATCAGGCGTCACATTTACTACAGCTGGGAGGTCCCTGATCAACACCAGGAGAAGCTGTCCTCAGGCTCTGGAAGCATTACAGGAGGATTACACAAGATCTGCAAAAGGAGGAGGTGGTTACATAACCACAGTCGTCTCATTTGACAGGAAACACGCTCACGTATGTTTAATGTGACAGCCTCACTATAGAACACATCTTTATTAACACGTGGCTCTAAAGAGTTAATCATTATTGTTCAGCGTGGCTCGCCCACAGGGGGCTGCCAGGAGAGAGTGATATACAGTAGTGTGTAAAACCAATATATCAGGAAATCAAGTCACTTTTCAGGGTTTACTGATGTCTCTAACCATCCAAAGACCTCCTCAACCGATCAAACTAGTATAACGTATGTTAGCAGACTCCTATAGACCTTTTTCACACTTCTAGGGTTTTTAACCGGAAATACGTCATTGCAGCGGAAAATAAGAATTATTGCAGCGTTTCTTATGGGGATCAGTCTGTTTTTCTCATGCTCTGAAGCAGCCCTATCTCCATTTCCATTCGTTTCCAACATCTACCGATGTAAGACAAAACTGTCTAAGGGCGATCACGCGTGAGGAGAGGCTCAATTTTGTTAATTAAAGGGGAAATACTTACTTCACGGCTATGTTTACATGCTGGGGCTAAGTGTTAGCCGTCTTAACTCGGATGCGGTACCATGTCTATTCTCCTGGAATAACTTCACCCCAGCAGCAGTGTTGCCAACTCGGCGACTTCGTCGCTGTTTCTAACGACTTTTCGACCCCCTCAACGACTTTTTATTCCAAACAGCGCCTAGCGACAAACCTAGCGGTTTTTCTGAGGACCTTTGCTACTTTCTGTAGAACTTTCTCGTAGATTTTCCCTGCAGATTAGCAAGAAAAACTGTTTGCGCTCCGGACCATTCTTCCATGAGTCAGGAAACAGAATGATCTGCGCATGTGCACGAGCCGTGGCACGAGGATGATCGCGTTACATCGACTGACCAATCATAAACTTTTCTCGGCCGGACCTCCGAGAAATGTGCAGCTGCAGAGCTGGAGACCGCTGATTTACGCCTGCTGCTGCAGATTCAAGCTTCTGCTGTTTAGAGGCGGAGCAGGCATGAATCCGCTGTCTCTGGGTCTGCAGCAGCCGTCAGGCACTGCCTGCATTTGGCGAATAAAGTCAGCGGGTTTTGAACCACCGTCCCATTAACACACGCAGCTCTGTGGCTCATCGGAGTTTCCCTCAGTGACAAGGGGATGGTATTTTAACATAAGACACCCGCTCCCTTTTGCTCGGTGCACCTGTGTGCGCAGTTATTATCACGATCTAGATGGAGAGAAAACATAACGGACAAGTGGAGAAACAATGAGGGGAAAAAGCCGCTGTTGAAGAAAACGCTGGTAAATTAACAAACGTGCAGAGCGTCTGTGAGACTGAGGAGAGCAGGAGGTCTGAGCCATGTCCGGATCACCACACCAAATCTGCCTTAATATCACTTTATTTATACTTTTATAATTTATTTTACACATCAAAGCACACTGGGCCATTTGGATCATACTAGTTAATCATTTAAACTAATACAATAATTTTTATTTTCCTCCCTTTTAATCCTAACTAACTACTAACATGTTTTAAAAATCTTAAAGATCAGAAACCAAAATTTCTGAGAAACAAAGTACTTCAGACCCTAAAAAAGGAAAAGTGCTATGGTTTTAAAAAAAACCTCTGCAGATGAGTTAATTAGAGTCAAACGTGTGATTACATTATAGCTGTATATATATATATATATATATATATATATATAAATATATATATATATATAAATAAATATATATATATATATATATATATTAATTTTAGATGTTGATTAACGCCAATGTGACGTGATGACGTCATCAATATGCAAATTAGCGTATGACGTCATCTGGCGACATCTGGGTGACTTTCTGGGTGAACCTCAGCTACTTTCTGTCGAAGGCAGTTGGCAACACTGCCCAGCAGTCTACATGTTCGGTAACACAAACGGTAGTTTGTGCAGCACAGGAATTGGAGAGCCAGGAGCTAGAAAAGGCAAAGTAGGCGACAAGGCAGGACCATGATGATGCTACGTTAGCCCCCGCAGGTAAGTTCTCCAAAGCTAACTCTGCTATAATGTAAGTTCTTTTATGTGTTCTTGACAAGTAAATGATGCTGAACTCATAGTTTAGAGCTGCCACCCACGCAAAATAAAATTAACGCGATGCCACGTTAACAGTTTATTGTTCAAACAATATAAATTTCACGTTCATAGACGTTTATCACAGTTGTACAATATAATTATCATACATTTTATATTATATATTCTATATTATGCATGTGTATGTTGTTAGAACATGATATTATATTGTTTCAAAGTGAAATTTTTATTCTAAGAACGTGAAAATTATATTGTTAGAACAATAAGATTATCATGTTGTAAT
>SSNS01000005.1:1163457-1195665 GCA_006937985.1 Aphyosemion australe | reverse complement strand
AAAACATGAACAACAATGTATGGCTCAGTCAGTGTTTATGTCCTTAAAATCAGTTTGTCAAAAAAGCTGTTCTAACTAGAGGTTCTTGTCTGGATAACTAGCAGGTTTACAAAAATATATGAACAAAAACACATTTTGATTAAATAAAAGTGCATTAAAAACATGTTATGATAGTAATACAATAGGAATTCGGTTCATTTTTCTAATATACAGCACTGATTCACAAAAGATGTCATCTCAAAGCACTTTACAGGAAAATTAACGTTTTTATTGGTAAATTTAGTCTAAATTAAATTTTTGTTTGGTACCGAAATTGGTACCGAGAACCGTGGATTTTCACTGGTACCGGTACCGAATACTGAAATTCTGGTACCGTGACAACACTACAAGATACTGAAACGCATTTTCAGTTGCAGAAATGAAGTTTTTGAAATAATGGACTAGCCTGCCACATCTTCATTTCACTCTTATTTTAGGGTGTCTACACAATTGAGCCCTCTGTAGGCTGAAAACTTTTATTTCCATTAAAAGACTTGGCATCCTTTTGTTCCTAAGACATTGCCCTGTCGTTATTTGTATAGATATCCAACTTCATATTGAGATCTGATGTATCTAATGTGTTTCTTTAAAGTGTTCCTTTCATTTTTGTGAGCAGTGTATATTAGTTAACACAGGTTTCCTCCTGTTCTGCTTCCACAGTTCATCCAGTGAGGATGCGTTATTCCTCTCTTCCTGACACACATCACCATCATGTCCACCATCCATCAGTTCTCACACTCAGAGATGCTGATGGAGACCCTAACCCATACACTGGGGCTGGATATGGTAATGATTCCTCTGTTCTGTCACAACCCTCTACTTGTGTTTTAGCTTCATTATAAATGAAACGAGGTGAGAGCCTATAAGGCAGCGAGATGGCCAAAGCCAGGAACGTCTGAGAAAATGAGAGCAGCATGAAAAAGTTCAACGTCACTAATTTCACAAGAGAAACTCGTGTATACCACGTGTGTTAAATGAAGAAGCTGGGAAACGATTGTGTTCAGTCACTTTTAATATCGCTCCACGTCGATGGGTGGATCCTAACCCAAACCTAAAATCTGAATCCACCGTATCGATGTAGTAACACGCCGTGATCAAACACCTCTAGTATTTAGTGGATGAGCACATAGAAATCTGCCACACATGAATGTTCAGTCACAGCTGTGTGTTTATCCCCTGGACTCAATCTGCTCTTCAGGTGCAGGATCAAAATCTAAAAGGACAAGTTTAAGTTCTGTGACTCAGCTGTTCAGCAGCAGGGGGCAGAGCATCGTATCCCAGCATGTCACAGATCTGTGAGCATGTGTCTGAGTGTTTCAGGATAAACAGATTAGTAAACTGATGCTGGTCTGACCTGTTGGAATAAATCACAGCCTGCCCAGCCGTCTCATAAACACCAGTGACTAGTCTAGGTGTGTTTATTTAGAAAACAGCAGATGAATTCCAGCTCTGCACTAGCCTGGCAAGCCATCCTATATATGTGTATATATAATCTGGCCACGACCCATTGACGGCCCTCAATCGTGAGGCGGGATCTACGGTTGTCTTTCAAAATGTCAGCACGCAATTGGATAGCGCTAGGACCAATCAGAGTAACGAACAACGTGACGTAATCACAGCGACGGAAAAGCGGGAGGCTTTAATGGCGTCTAACATCAATGATTTCTGTCGTTTTTGTATAAAAACATGTGAATATCAGGTGTACTGGGACATTGCACTACTTTGTTTGATAAAAATAAGAAGCCGCTAAGTATATCAGACAGACTTACGCACGTTGGAGTCTAAATAATCCAATGTTGATGACAAAGCCGTTTCAAAAGAACGTGGCTCTGGCGTTGCCGCCATCTTGCTTGGGTTCGCGGCCGCAGCGCTGACGTCATCGGCTACTCCCGCTCTGTGATTGGCCCAAAATATAGAGCGCTGTGATTGGCCCAACCAAAACTATAGCGAGCTGTGATTGGACAGCCACAGGCTGCGAGGGTTCCTATGAAGCGTGCCTAGACCAAACTCTGCAAAGCAAGAATTGGTCTAGTTCACTAGGCTAGCTCTGCACCACTTTATTCTGAAAAAGAAATGCTAATTGTTGAAGCCGAGCCCTCGCTGTGATGACTCACCCAGCTGCTGTTTGTCCCTTTGCATCTTTGGGGTCACACCTGCAGCCAGGTGCATCACAGCGACCCTCTTTGACTGGATGCTGTATTCTTGTGTCGCTCAGACAAGGTGGAAAAGGTTTCCCTCATTAGCCTAAAACCATGTATGCTTCAGGTTCCTTCCTTTCCTATTGTACAAAACAAACTCCTGCTAAAGTGAAGCGGACCTAAGGAATCATAAAGGTACCTAATCAGCTTCATTATTCATTCATTTATTTATTTATAATGCACCACACTACAACCAATCAAGGCTGCCCAAGGTGCAATACATGATAAAATAATAAAACACATTTATTAAAAATGAAAGCAACAATAAAAAACCATAAAACTGCCTAAAGCAATCAAATACACATTAAAAAATAAGATCAAACAAATAACACCTAAAACAGTAAAAATGGATACAAACGTAGGGTTTTAGATAAAATAATAAATAAAACTGCCAAGTAGTTAAATAGATTTAAAATACTGCTTGAGTTTAGCTTTAAAACTTTTAACATTAGATGAGCGTTTGATATCTAGAGGTAGTTTATTCCAAAGTCTTGGGGCCCGGACTGCAAATGCTCGCTCGCCCCGGGACCTATGGTTAAACCTAGGCTCAACCAATAAATCACAATCTGCAGAGCGAAGAGGTCTTTTTGGAACATACCTTATTAAAAGCTCAGACAGATATGGTGGCGTTAGTCCTGCAAGTGACTGGAAAACATAAACAAGGATTTTCATTTCAATGCAATATTTCACTGGCAGCCACCGTAGAGCATTCAAAGCAGGAGATATATGCTCCCATTTTTTCACCCCATAAATGAACCTTGCAGCTGCATTTTGTACAATCTGCAATCTAGCAGTTGCAGATTGTGTCATTCTCCCATACAGCGAGCTGCAATAATCTAGTCGTGAAATAACAAATGCATGCGTGGCAATCTCTAGGTCCTTCCTTGAGATCATTGACCTGATTTTTGACAAGCGGCGTAGATGAAAAAAGCATGATTTGACTACTGCATTTACTTGGGCATTAAAAGATAAAGCAGAGTCCAGTTTCACACCCAAGTTATTAATTACAGTCTGTTCATAATCGCCAAGAGACATGAGATCAACACCATGAGGCTGGCAATCAGTTGAAGAAAAAACTTCTGTCTTTTTCTCATTAAAACACAGAAAATTAGCAGCCATCCAACAACGTACCTCACTTAAACAGTTAATTAAAAGTTGAATTGAGCCCTTATTCATTGGCAAGTAAATTTGACAGTCGTCGGCATACAAATGAAAGTTTATGTTGTGTTTTCTAAATAATGTTCCCAGGGGGAGCAAGTAGATTGAAAAAACCATCGGCCCTAAAACAGACCCCTGAGGGACACCCCATTTCAAAGGAGCATTCTCTGATACATAAGTGCCCATGGAGACACAAAAAGACCTGTCTAATAGATGGGATCTAATCCACTGCAGGGCATCTCCAGTGAGCCCCACCCATTGTTCTAGGCGGTCCAACAATATCTGATGATCCACCGTGTCAAAAGCCGCCATAAGATCCAGGAGCATCAAAACCACCGTATCCCCTTTGTCAGTAGCTAAGACTACATCATTCAGTACCCTTAACAAAAGTGTTTCAGTACTATGGTTTGTTCTAAATCCTGACTGCAGAGGCTCCAGGATATCATGATCATTCAAGAATGACAGCAATTGTTTGTACACCACACTTTCAATAATCTTAGCACAAAAGGGAAGATTAGAGATTGGCCTGTAATTAGCTAAAATCCCTGATTCTAGCCCCTCCTTCTTCAATAATGGCCTTACAACTCCACAGAACTGATTAATCAGAATAAACTGGAAAAATATCCTACATAATAATATTTTTCATATCATTCGATATCGTACAGCGTCTGGCAGCACTATTCGTAACCTTTGACCTTTTACACGTCGACACCTTTAGTGAGATTTTCTGGGACTGACCAACACAACGTAGCAGGTGATTGTGAAGTGAAGTGGGTTTCTAGTTTCTATTGTAGCTTCTGCGGTGTGTTTAGGGTCGTTGTCCTGCTGGAAGGTGGATCTCCTTCCCAGTCTCAAGTCCTTTCCTGTCTTCAGCTCCATCCATCCTCCATCAACTCTGAGCAGCTTCCCTGTCCCTGCTGCAGAAAAGCCTCCCACAGCATGTTGCTGCCACCACCATGTTCCACAGTGGAGATGGTGTGCTCAGGGTGATGAACAGTGGTACTTTTTCTTTGCGTTTAGGTCCAAAAGTTCCACTTTGGTCTGGTCTGACCAGAGCACCTTCTTCCACATCTCTGCTGTGTCTCCTACCTGGTTCCTGGAAAACTACAAACAGGACTTCTCATGTCTTTAACAATGGCTTTATTCTCCCACAGAGGCCAGATGTGTGGAGGACATGACTACAGCTGTCCAGGGGACAGATCGTCCCGCCTGAGCTGAGCTCCACCAGAGTGACCGTGGGCCTCCTGAAAGCTTCTCTGACCAGAGCTCTCAGGTGGACGGCCATGTCCTGGTGGGTTAGCAGTTGTAGCAGATTATAACATAACCTGCTTAAACTTCATCCCTGACCCGTCTGCTGACTTCCTTGGGCTTCATGATGCTGTTTGTTCAATAATGTTCTCTAACAAACCACTGAGGCCGTCACACAACAGGTGTGTTTATGACAGGTGTGTTTCCACTGTCAGAACTTCAGGGTAATTTTACTGGAACTTCTCGGCATGCGCCTACCTCCACTTCAGTTGGCCGGCCAAAAGGACAATCTTCCGGGCCATGTTCAGGATCCAACAGAGCACCTGGGGGGCAGGTACTCAGAATGGCCTGGTGGAGTCGCTGATTGGTTGTAACTCAGCGGGACGTTGGCAGATGTCGGGAGCAGCTACACTGCACACACGGTCTCGGCAGGCTGCAAAGGATGAGCGGCAGGAGATCAGGCTTGTAACTGCGATTGGTACGGAAAGGCATTGATCAGAATTTGCCGATCACATATTTTTTATGGAAATCTGCCGGTAATTATCGACGGCCAAGCGATCGGAAACACCACTACTTTCAATACTCTGGAGAGACCATCTCTCCACATTTCATCAAAAGTCCCGACACTGAAACTAACCTCAAAGCACAACTTCTGTTTTCTAGATGTGCTGACCTCACAACAGTCAGCATAGTTTAAAAACATCTGATCAGTGACATGCAAAATGTTTCCCCTAAAGATAAATACCACAATAATAGTGCTTCCTTAAAAAAGTGGATGAATACTAAAGTAGAGGACCACTTCTCTGGTATACCAGGTCTGTGCTTCTATCTCTGGTGACGGTCTCTTACTAGAGAAGCTACAAAATGTGAAAGAGGAACGTTTATAGTCTCTTCTCACATCCCCATTTAAAGTACCAGTTCCTGGCAGTAAATCCATTTCCAGAAAGACTAAAAGAACAGATGCTTAATGTGTATAAAATTAAAAGAAGGACCTAGCAGCTGAGACTTGTATTAGCGTTTCATTTCAACCATTGATGGACCTAAAATGTGTCATTTCAAAGCATTTGGCCCAAATATTTATGGGTGTAACAGGATTTCTAACCTTAACATCTACATTATTTACTCAACCAAGTTTAATTCTGAATGTTTGGGTCAGTGGTGACCAAACCTGGTCCTAAAGGGCCCCCACCTGCAGCTTTAAAAGGGTCTTTACTCCATCTGATTCAAGGCCTGGACCTTAACATGAGAACACACTGAAGAGGTGACTGAACCACTGAGTTAGGTGTGTTGGAGCAGAAAACAACTAAAATAGGCAGGACAGTGACCCCTGTGGACCAGGATGGGACTCCACTGGTTTAGATCAAAATGCTGACATTTAGAAGGGTTGTGTTGGAGTATTCACAGGAGAGCTGAGGCTAATGGGCAGTGGCGGCTCGTCCATAGGGGGCGCTAGGGAAGGAGAAGAAGAAGATAGGAATCACAAAATATATTTAAAAAAACATAAAAAGTAAACTAAACGATCTATACACACCATATGGACTAAGTGCTGTGTGTAATCTGTGTTTAATAATGTTTTTTTTTACTTTTAACACGGCCGAATCGTCGACGTACTTGTCACATGTCCTCTCGCGGGCGCAGCAATCTTTACCATTGACTTAATATGGGCTAACTGGCGCATGTGCAGTGGTTCCCCAAACCGTCCACAACGAGAAAGAATAGGAGAGCGGTTGGTCGCATCTTTTAGCGATCGTGGCCGCCTCACCGGGTGAATTCTGCTCAGACCAGGGGGAGGAGATCGCTGATTGGTCAGGTTGTTCACCCCGCCCTGAGGGGAAAACTTTCCACAGGCTGGCACAGTGTGGCTCCATCTGAGCCAATTTGTCACAGCAGCCAGCAACACACTACTTCCACTGAATATTTTTTTGTTGTCCAACCTTTTAGCCATCTTTGCTATAATTGTGAAATCATCAGTGACAAATAAAGTTAATTGCTTCAAAACCTGACGTAGAAAACGCTACAAGTAGGTTCCAATTGGTTCAGACATCGGTGGAAACCTGAGCCAATCGAATTGCTTGTTGAGTTTTTTTCAGCTGGCTGGCTTTCGTGTTAACCAATCACAGGGAGAGAATCCACGTAAACAGGAAAATGATGAATGCATCAAACACTCAAGCGGGCAAAACACTTATATAGTCTTTGGCAAAACAATGCCAGCAAACAGTCTGATCAGCTAAGCTTTTACGTTGGGATGTAGAATTTCACGAACCGAGTGGATTATTTTTACTACACCACACGGATTATGGCCATAACCTGCAGGTGAGCCTCATTTTAGCTTTTGGCTTCAGGAAATAGCATGCTGCCTCGTTAGCGGCTAGCACCGCTCCATACGGTTTGAACTAAGAGTGGTACTTCTATTCTTCTTGTTTGTGAGTCTGGGCTTTAATCTAAACGCCGGCTGCTTCTGTGAATATCTTGCGTTGTGTCACTGTGTGTTTTTCTGGATACGTGTAGCGTCTATTTTACGGCCTCACGTTTATTTACAGCTTATGGGTGTTCTGTTTGTAGAAAGTGGATTCTATTGATTAGATTTAGCCTACTCCCCTTAAGCGTGTGTGCAGTTTGTGTAATATATGGGTGAATGGATGAATGTTTTTGTCAAAAACATGCTTAATATATTCAAAAACCTTTTGAACAACTTTGTTGCCGGAAGCGCTACTGTGACCGTCAGTTGTGTGACGCTGATGCTTAAGAATCAATGGTAATTTGGCGTCCCCTAGTGGTGATATGTGGTTAGCGCCCCACCCAAAAAAAAAGTCACCGGCCACCACTGCTAATGGGTGTGAATAGCCATGAACTAGACATTATCAACCAAGATCATTAGTTGACGTCAATATTTCAATTGAAACAGTAACCACTACTAGACACTACTAGTCTACTCTACTAATCAGTCCAGTTTGGCTGTGGTTCTGTTCCACGCTAGGGTTGGATTACTAAGGTATAAAGTCCCATTGGTCATCATCACACTCTGGAGAAGTTACATCTTTAAGGCACCGGTTCCGGGTCGCTGCTCGTGCAGTCGACCGGCCAGTCAGCTGAGCAGTTTTGCATTCCTTTCTCTCTTAATTAATTTCTTTTTTAATTTCAATGCTTTTTTCGTTGTTGTTTTATGCCGTCTACACGGTATTATTTTCCTTTTCTTCATTTTTTCCTCATNCTGTACTTTTTACAGACGAGAGCAGGTTCACCCTGAGCACCTGTGATAGACGTGAAAGAGTCTGGAGAAGACAAGGAGAACGTTATGCTGCCTGCAACGTCGTTCAACATGACAGGTTTGGTGGTGGGTCAGTGATGGTCTGGGGAGGCATATCCATGGAGGGACGCACAGACCTCTACTGCCTAGGAAATGGTGCTCTGACTGCCATAAGGTATCCAGATGAAATCCTTGAACCCTTTGTCAGACCCTACGCTGATGCAGTAGGTCCTGGTTTCCAGTTTTCCTTTATTGTGAAGGGCATATTTTCTCGCGAGATCACACGCGATATTTCGGCTGTCTCGGACGCGCGCGGGACTGAGGAGTGCGTTCATTGGTGGAAGGAAGCAGGACGCAGCTTCAGCGTCTCGCTCCAAAACAACAAACGTTATAACTGAACCCGACCTGGCAGTGACCTACGGGATCTAACCGTGTATGTACGAGCCCGGGCCTCGCCTCGTGCGTAATGGCGTCCTCCTTTGTTGTTGAGTTGGGAGAGAAGCAAGCTCATCAAGGCATCGGCTCTTATGCTGTTGTGAAGCTGGAATACACAAACCGATCGGAGTTTTGTCTCCCGTAACACGGATTATAACATGAGTCGTCAACGGTAAGACATAATTTAATGCGTTTCACGTTATGAAATGAGCTTTGTTGTGCTTGTTGTGGTTCATATTTGTTTATATTAGGCCGTTGTGTCGGCATATAGGCCAGAACTCAAGTTCTCGTGTTGGAGTGCGCGTGCTCGTGGGGTGCATGTGAGCTGGTTGAAGAAGGCAAGATTAAACAAACACGTCAATGTTAAATATCGGCTTCTCAGCCAGTGAAAAATCATTAGGAAGCCATTATAGACATGTTTTTAAGTGGAAAAGTGAAGATTTCAGGTGATGACTCCTTTAATGTACACTCGCCAACTGGGAGGCCCTGCTCTGCTATAAAAGGGGCATGAGCCCATCGTTCATCTCCCAAAGGCTGTTAACCCTACCAAAACCAGTGAGGCCTGCCACCTTCTGGCTGTGCCTTAAAGGAGTCATCACCTGAAATTTTCACTTTTCCACTTGAAAACTGTCATTAATGGCTTCCTAATGACTTTTCACTAGCTGAGAAGCCAATATTCAACATTGACGCGTTTCTTTAATCTTGCCTTCTTCAACCAGCTCACATGCACCCCACGAGCACGCGCACTCCAACACGAGAGCTTGAGTTCTGGCCTATATGTTGACACAAAGGTCGAATATAAACAAATATGAACCAGCAGCGAACAAACCAGCACAACAAAGCTCATTTCATAACGTGAAACGCATAAATTATGTCTTACCGTTGACGACTCATGTTATAATCCGTGTTATGGAGACAAAACTCTGATCGGTTTGTGTATTCCATCTTCACAACAGCATAAGAGCCGATGCCTGGCTGTTAGCTTGCTTTGTCCCAACTCAACAACATGTGAGGACGCCATTACGCACAAGGCGAGGCTCGGGCTCGTACAAACACGGTTAGATCCCGTAGGTCACTGCCAGGTCGGGTTCGGTTATAACTTTTGTTGTTTTGGAGCGAGATGCTGAAGCTGCTTCCTGCTTCCTTCCACCAATCAACGAGCTCATCAGTTCGACGTCCGACACAGCTGAAATATCGCGTGTGATCTCACGAGAAAATATGCCCTTCACAATAAAGGATTAAAAAATCACATTTTTTATTTATTTTTCCAATACAATTTATTTTAATGGTCTAAAAGCTAGATATCCACGGTATTATAGGTGATGACCCCTTTAACTCATAGAATTTGGGGTTACAATATGTAATCATTGCTCTATTTCGTATAGGTTTTCCCTTTAAGGCATGCTATTGGGTTAAAGGCGAAGCAGGATGTAGTGTACGCCTCACTGGTTTAGATCAAACCCTGAGAACACATCCATGCCAAAACCCAGATAAAATATTCCCCTCCTGTAGGACTATACGCGGACGTCAGAAGGAGAAAAGGAGCAGCCAAGGCAAGGGAGTGATGAGTAAAAATCACAATGTGTATTCACACAGCACAGGAACAGCTGGCAGAGAGTTCGCCTGATAACAGCTCATTAGCGAAAATAAGTGACTTAACTGACCCAGTAAAATAATTAACACCAATCCAGTCCAATTTTATTTCTATAGCACTTTCTACACAACACTGTCGACCAAAGTGCTGTACAATAAAAAATATAACAAACATCAATAAAACATTAAAAACACATCACAATAAAACATATCCTAAAAAAAAACAACTAAAAACAAGAGCAGATGTACAACAATCAGGTCGTGTTAAACGTGAGTGCATAGAAGTGATTCCACAGGCTCGGAGCCGCCACAGCAAACACCGTTCCACAGGAGGGAGGGTGATAAACATGTAGAGAGGAAGTCCCAGCAAGAACAAAAGGAGAGTAATGGGGCTATTATCTGAAAATAAAATCATCAGGGATGGTGACAGAGGCACGCAACTAAAATAAGCATGTCAGAATGAGACACAGGCACCCGCAGCGGGAGAGCAAACTGGCGCGCTGTCACAGTGCAGTCGAAATCAGCTTGTTAAGGCTCCGAGCATGGATACTAGGGCTGGGACGATAATCAATAAGTCAATATATCGTACGATAGATGAAAATGAACTCAATAATTTTTCCAGCCTCGATATATCGCCATGTGCCTGCGTGTATATGTTTTCCTTGTCTCTCGCTTCCAAAGATGCTGGATGACAAGAGGGTTCACTCTGTGCATTGGTCTCAGCACCCGCGCGGCACGCGCGTTAGTGGATTAAATGAAGGGAGTGAAGCATCCTCTCAGTCATTGAGGATCTTTGTATCTCTGGGAGGAAGCGGAGCCACAAGCAACACCTGCGCGCATTAGAGGATTAAATGAAGGGAGTGAAGCATCCTGTCAGTCATTGAGGATTTTTGTATCTCTGGGAGGATTGGGAAGCGGAGCCGCAAGCAGCAAGTTATCCTCGTGAGGAGAATGGCGAACTTTATTGCAAAGCCAAATGCTACGGCCCCGGTGTGAGAGTATTTTGGCTTCAAGCCCAATGAGAGAGGTGAGGTAAACAACACAGAGCCAGTATGCCGACTTTGTTCCAAAATTGTAGTAACAAAAAAAGGCAATACAATAAACTTGCATTCCCACCTGAAACATAATCACCCGGTCGAGTTTTCACAACTAGGGAAAAAAACTGCACCCCGAGATGCAGAGCCGTCAGCCCGACAATCGACACTTATGAAGCGTTAAGGTACGGAAAGAAAAAAAGGTTAAGAACTGTACAACTCTATTATTATTATAGTTTATTATCATTATTGAAGTGCAGTTTTTGGTTGTTGACAGTAGATAAGCCATTGTATTTATTGTTTTGGAGAGAAAAGGTTTATTTTATTATTTTTGGTGCAATATTTTCTAACAGTGTGAGAGTTGTTTATGATTTTATTTTTATTGTTTTTTGTTTGTTTTATTTATTAGTTTAGAAGTTCAGGTTCTGGATTTTTCAATGTTAAATAAAGGTTTAATTGTTGCATTTTAAAGGATGTACTTGCATTATTATGATATATTAACATTACATGAGTGGTTATTTTGGTCTCGATAATGTCGACAATAATATCGTTTATCGTCAATAATTTTTGGACAATATATCGTCCAGCAAAATTTGATATCGTCCCAGGCCTACTGCAAAGTAATGTTAAGACAAAATGCAGATACGAATGTGGTGGTTATTAAAGAACTGACAGNGTCTCCGTGAGAGCGGGGCGGGGGTTCTCTGTGAATGAACTTTATTTACCCCATCAGCTGGTCCACCGCTCGCCGTCACTCTGCGTTCTGCGGTGTTGCTTTAGAAGCGACTGCACGCGCCCAGTAAATGCATGAATCATGCGCATCAAGGATCCGGGTTTAGACGGGTCCTCGGTACTACCGGTACCAACGAAATCTTGGTACCGTGACGTTTACATTTTTGTAGTACCGGGTTGGTACCGAAGAACCGGTTCTTTTGACAACACTACTCCACAGTCATCTCCATCCCCAAAAGAAACAACCTCTGAATGATCTTCGCCCCGTGGCCCTCACCTCTCTGGTGATGAAGGCCATGCGAAAGATCATAAAACAGCACATCACAACAGTAACTGACCTCCTGATGGACCCACTCCAGTTTGCTTACCGCGCACGCAGAGGCGTCCATAGGGCTGGGACGATAATCAATAAGTCAATATATCGTACGATAGATGAAAATGAACTCAATAATTTTTCCAGCCTCGATATATCGCCATGTGCCTGCGTGTATATGTTTTCCTTGTCTCTCGCTTCCAAAGATGCTGGATGACAAGAGGGTTCACTCTGTGCATTGGACTCAGCACCCGCGCGGCACGCGCGTTAGTGGATTAAATGAAGGGAGTGAAGCATCCTCTCAGTCATTGAGGATCTTTGTATCTCTGGGAGGAAGCGGAGCCACAAGCAACACCTGCGCGCATTAGAGGATTAAATGAAGGGAGTGAAGCATCCTGTCAGTCATTGAGGATCTTTGTATCTCTGGGAGGATTGGGAAGCGGAGCCGCAAGCAGCAAGTTATCCTCGTGAGGAGAATGGCGAACTTTATTGCAAAGCCAAATGCTACGGCCCCGGTGTGAGAGTATTTTGGCTTCAAGCCCAATGAGAGAGGTGAGGTAAACAACACAGAGCCAGTATGCCGACTTTGTTCCAAAATTGTAGTAACAAAAAAAGGCAATACAATAAACTTGCATTCCCACCTGAAACATAATCACCCGGTCGAGTTTTCACAACTAGGGAAAAAAACTGCACCCCGAGATGCAGAGCCGTCAGCCCGACAATCGACACTTATGAAGCGTTAAGGTACGGAAAGAAAAAAAGGTTAAGAACTGTACAACTCTATTATTATTATAGTTTATTATCATTATTGAAGTGCAGTTTTTGGTTGTTGACAGTAGATAAGCCATTGTATTTATTGTTTTGGAGAGAAAAGGTTTATTTTATTATTTTTGGTGCAATATTTTCTAACAGTGTGAGAGTTGTTTATGATTTTATTTTTATTGTTTTTTGTTTGTTTTATTTATTAGTTTAGAAGTTCAGGTTCTGGATTTTTCAATGTTAAATAAAGGTTTAATTGTTGCATTTTAAAGGATGTACTTGCATTATTATGATATATTAACATTACATGAGTGGTTATTTTGGTCTCGATAATGTCGACAATAATATCGTTTATCGTCAATAATTTTTGGACAATATATCGTCCAGCAAAATTTGATATCGTCCCAGGCCTAGGCGTCCATGATGCAAAAATCTTCATCTTGGACTCCATCCACAAACATCTGGAGCTCCCTGACTCCTCTGCCAGACTTCTGTTTGCTGATTTCTCAGCAGCCTCATATCCTGGCCACTAAACGTTCCTCCAGATTTCACCTGGACGATCAGCTGATCCTGTGGATATTGGACTTCTTGACCAACAGGACTCAGCAAGTTTGAGTCAACAACTCTCTTTCTGGGCTCCGTTCCACCTCCACCAGCTCCCCACAGGGCTGTGTGCTCTCCCCCCTGCTCTTCATCCTCCACACTGATCCACACAGCCCAACTGTCACCTGGTGAAATATGCTGATGACACAGTTCTTCTGTCACTGCTGTCAGGCCCTTCACAACACCACGGGCCTGCTCTTCAGGAGTTGGTAGAGTGGTGTGACAGCTCCAAACTTGAACTGAACGCGAGCAAAACCAAAGAGATGGTGGTGACTTTCTCCAGCAGGCAGAGGGATCTGGCTGCTTCAGTTACCACCACCATCCATGGTGAGCCAGTGGAGGTAGTTGAGGATAACAAATACCTGGGAACCATCTTTGACAACCTCCTGAAGTTCTCTGCCAACACAGCAGATTCTTAGGAAGTGCCACCAACAGATATACCTCCTCAGGAAACTCAACTCCTTTGGAGTCAGCACACCCATCATGATGACTTTTTACTATGCCTTCCTGGAAAGCATCATGACCTTCTCCATTGCCTGCTGGTTCCACTCCCTCAGCCTTCAGAACAAGAACAGGCTGCAGCACACTGCATCAGTGTGCTCTAAAATCATTGGCCTGCCTGTCAGAACTCTCGCACAGGTTTTAGCCAACAGGCCATGAGACAGGCAGCCAAAATCATCAGTGACCCCTCTCACATCCTTTACCCCGCATGTCAATGGCTCCCCTCTGGGCGGCGCCTCCGCTGCATCTCCTGCAGGACTGAGAGGAGCAGAGCCACCTCTGTCCCCAAAGCCACTCTGCTTTTTGCCTCCAACCGATGAGACCATTTCCCACACCTCAAACTCAAACTACTCTACATTCTTTCTTATACTGCTGACACTTTATACACTCTATTCACTTTATTCAATCACAGTGACTTATTCACTTATCAGTGCATTATAAAACTGTACATATGTTGTAAATTCTGTTTATTATTATTATTACTTTTTACCTCATTTTATTGCCTGTTTTATTATTTGTTTATGCCCTGCTTTTATCTTCAACGCTATGCTGCTCTGCTGTTTTTTTTCTTTCAATTGCCCCTAGGGGATAAATAAAGTCTTTCTGATTCTGATCTCTGACCCATCCCCTGGGGGAGCGGTGAGCTCGGGAACTATTTGGTGGTTTAACCCCCCAATCCAACCCCTTAATGAGTGTCAAGCAGGGAGGCGTTGGGTCCCATTTTTAGTCTGGTATGACCCGACCGTGGATTTGAACTTACAATCTCCGAGTCTCAGGTCAAGCACTCATACCACTAGGCCACTGAGAAGGTGACCAGGGTATCTAAATGTAGAACAGCTTCCTATAAAACTCTGGATAACATTTATTAACATTCCTTAGTAGAGGTGCCTGAAAAAATCGTTTCGCATTCGAATCGTGATTCTTACTTATCAAGATTCAGAATCGATTCATAAAGGTTCAGAATCGATTCTGTCTGAAAGTCTTTATGTAAACTGCCGTATTTCCGAGCGTCCCTGAACGCATCATCGCTGGAGCACCGGCGCTAGCTGTAGCTGCTCTGCTGTGTGCTCCTACGCTGCAATCTGCTGAAATACGACAGAGACTTACCTTTATTATTCTCCTGTGTGTGTTTTATGAGTCAAGAAGTAAGGTCATTATGTTTTATAATGTTTAAATGGTGTTATCCTGTTTAGTTTGACTGTTTCATTCCGAGTGCACCGTGCATTATTGATGCTTGTTAAGACTAATTAGTGCCTGTTAGTCTACATAATGTTAAACTTTGTTGCCACACATGCTTGAAAAGTATTTGACTGCATTACTTTCAAAGCTACTATTAGGTAACTGTAAAGATTTGTTAAATTTGACAAGGTAAGAAAAAATAAATGTTGCCTTTTCATCAAAAGATTGCCTCTGTTTACAGTTTTAGAATCACTTTATTTTACCTTGTAAATTTGCATTTTCTTGAACATAACCAGTTTTCTTAAAATAACAATTTCCCATAGATTTTTCTAACTTGCAGAAGAAAGTAGTTAGACCTGGAACGGACACTCTTTGATAATCTTGAATGTGAATCGATTTGAATCGAGAATCGATTCTGAATCGAATCGGCACCCCGAGAATCGGAATCGAATCAAATTGTGAGTTGTTGTAAGATTCACATCTCTATTCCTTAGTGCTCAGGCTGCTGCAAGCTGAGAAGCTCTGATATCAGGGAGGGGCTCAGAGTAGAGCCGCTGCTCTCTCGCACATGAGAGCTGGTTCTCTAATTTCCCTGTTCGTGACATCACAAAAGGGCACTTTTTTAAACGACTTGTTTTAGGCACATAATTCCTATTACAGAAAACCGATGGATGTTTTTATTCCACGTTTGGCGTGTTTATAGAGGCAGGCGACTGAAAGGGAACCGTCTGTTGTCCCCTGGACAGAACATGAACATGCCTGCAGACAGAAGATAAAAACGTAAAAGTGGCACATAGGTTCTTTCATGTTACTGGATTGTTTTGAACCCTTAAAAAAACTTTCTAGGCATTCAGTGACACCCTAAATCCCAGTATAGTTTGAGTAAGACTTTGGTAAATGGCAATGGTAAATGGTCTGTATTTGATATAGCGCCTTCCAGAGTCCTAGAACCCCCCAAGGCACTTTACAACACAATCAGTCATTCACCCATTCATTCACACCCTGTTCTACATCGTAGCTACAGCTGCCCTGGGGCGCACTGACGGAGGCAAGGCTACCATTCACTGGTGCCACCGGCCCCTCTGACCACCACCAGCAGGCAACGTGTGTTAAGTGCCTTGCCCAAGGAAACAACGACAGCAACAGACTGAGCAGGGCGCGAACCTGCGACCTTCTGATTGCGGGGTGGGCACTTAGGCCACTTGGGCCAGCTCCTCCGGGGGAATCCCAAGGCGTTCCCTGGCCACGAGAAACATGGTCCCTCCAAAAGAGATGTGTTTTAAAAGTTTTTAAAGACCAACGCCATCTAAGTTCTGGGATTTTTTCAAGCTAATGATTCATAAAATGCGTTTAGTTTGCTCTGTGAGCTTATTTCTGTCCCATCAGTGCAACACAAACTGAACTAGACGATGAAGCTTGGCTAACACGGGTCTGTGTCTGAGGAAGCTTTCAGACCAGAACCTGACCGTGCAGGCTTTATAGAGCCAACCACGCCGGGCTTCCTGCACCGCTTTAACACATTTACCTGTGAAGACAATGTTATGAGCTACATGATTAACATTTAAATCAACTAAATGCATCAATAATACAAGTCATTTGTAATGCAACACATGAACGGCAGAAATGAGCCTATTTTGTGATTATTTCAGGGTCAGTCAGAAGAACACAAACATATTCAGTCACAACATGCTGAATATTCAGACTTTCTGTTGAAAACAATAAGAGCTTCGTGTTATTTAACTGTTCTTTTCTCGTGTCTTCTCAGAGCTGACAACGGCGGTTAAACTAAACTCTTCTGTACAAGCTGCAGGCCAACAGCTTCTTGGCCACAGCCTCCAAACTTCACACTCTGTGAGCTGGACTTCGACCCGGTTCTGACTGCAGAAGCACCATATCACTGCTCCCATCTAATCGGCTGTTTGGAGCGCGTCCCGGGCCTGCGTGTTCATTACCCACAGTCCTTAACTCAGCTCTCCGGCTCCTGAATCAGCACATTCTGCACTCCATGCTGTTAAATGGGATTTATGAATCATCATTTTATTGATCAGTTCACTGATCATCCGTTCAGAGCGACAGCCCTACACCCACCAACACCAGGGTGACCTGAACCAGGATCGGTTCTGTTTAAACTTTAGTTTTTCTCTGGCGTAGGCACAATCTCAGCTGAATCCTGATCATCAGTATCTCTTCATCTTCTCCGCAGTGATCCTTCCTGCCACGTGTGAAGCTCCTGCTGCCAAGAGCAGACAGAGTAAATAATGAATGAGATGATGTTGACAGACTCATATACAGGTACATCTAGAAAAACTAGAATATTCTGTAAAAAGCTCAATAATGTTGGATTCATCACAGAGGTCAATATTTCAGGGCTTTATTTTAATCGTGATGATTGTGGCTACAGATAACGTCCCGTCTTTCAGAACATTAGGGTACTACATCAGATCAAGAAAACATCAGGTTCTCCTGTAGCATGAAGCGGGGTGGAGGCCATCAGCCTGGGTTAGCCCAGCCCTGACCCATGAGCCTTAGGGTGGTATGTTAAAGTAATGCTACTTTTACTAGAGTATAACCTCTGACCACCTCTGCCAGTCAGTAGCTCTAATCTACAGGGGTGTGAATCTCACAACAACTCACCATTCAATTCAGATCAGATCCAATCATTACTTAGTAACAAAGTGTCAACTAGTGTAGACTAGAATGTGTGTGTGTGTGTGTGTGCACTGAAGAAGTGGGTAAAAAGAGAACGCCATGTGTCAGTCTATGTGAGACATGTTAAACTACTAAACAGGTGCGATAACATCCAGCAGCATGGAACCAGTAACAGTTATCACTGACCAGGAAGACTAACCCTAACCAGCATCAGTTATGCACGGTGCAGCCAGCATGAAGCAACACACACTAACCAGGATAACACCATTTAAACAACATAAAGGAACTGACTTCCTGACTCAGAACACCCAGATGATAATAAAAGTGAGTCTCTGTCGTATTTCAGAAGGGTCACAGCGTAGGAGCACACAGAGCGGAGCAGCTAGCGCCTGGGTCGCAAATATTGGCAAGGTAGAATGTCCAAGGAAGGCCCTGCTTTTCTTGCCTCTGATTGGCTGGAAGGGCTCTCCTATGATTGGCTATTTCATTTAGCAGCGTAGCGTCTTCCCTCGCTATGTGCAGACTGCCCTCCTGCCGCCAACAGAACAGCTGTTTGGGGAGTTTTGTAAAGAAAATGTGAACTTAGCACTATAATAACCATTCTGTCCTGGTTTTCAAAAATATTTTCTTATATAAAAAAAAACCTGATGAGGCAGCAGCTGAGGATCATCCTGGTAACAGAGCAAAGAACCAGACGGCCCATTGATAGTTATACCACTGGAACCAGACCTCCAGAGAGAAGGGTAAAAGAGGAAGTGAAGCCAAAAGAAAGAAAGCAGAAGGGGAAGGGCTGTGACAGGAACGGATATAAATGTGTTCTCAGCTGCATGCAAGTGGGAGTGTCTAACCAACGTGATGGTGCAGTTACCTACGTCAGCTTCATGCACAGAACCGCTCTGGGAAGCAGGTGGAAACATCTCAACATCACTCTCAGGACAACGATGGTGGAAACGTTAGAAAACATGAGCCAGTGTGACAAAATTCAGCTAAAACATTTAGAATCAAAACAATTGTGTGTGTGTGTGTGTGTGTGTGTGTGTGGTGGGAGTGGGGGTAAGGGGGGAGGTATATAAGGGATCTTGCATGTTAATCTGTGGAGGAGGGGTGGGATATTGACTTGTGTGGTAATATTTTAATCTGGTACAGCGCTCCTCTGAGATGCACTCGCTGCATGAAAAGTGTTTGATAAACAAAGTTTGATTTGATAGAAAACATAATAAACTTGAAACAGAAAGGAAGGGAATTTGACTTTTTCCTGACACCTTTTAGTCAGACGTCTGACACCTGAGGATGTTTTACATCGTAGCTCTGGTCCAACAAGGACGTTAGCAGCTCAGGCTAGTGCTAGCAATAGTTTGAGCTAGCATTAGCAGTAGCTCAGCCTAGCGTCGTTCTGTGGTTAGCATTTACCCGGACCAACGTTTATATACTGTTGACACTGAAGATGCAAGAACAAACAATAAAAAGATAAAAACAATGTTTTGTACCAGTTAAGTTTTAAGCCTGCAGCCGCTTCCTGGTTCAGGAGAACTGAGCAGAATGTCCAACATCACCACCGTTTTTGTGCTGAGTTGTGTTTCTGTGGAGCGTACAGGTGACCTCACCTGGTGCTATTTTTGCCCCCCCCCCATTCTGAGGGGCACTCCCACTTCTGTCACGGAGCTGGCAGGAAAACCCACTACTCTGAGGTGAGCTGTGTTAACCCACGCTGTACCGAGCTGTTAATGGCTGAGTAGTGCCGTTGGAAAAAGCCTATTTTTGCCAACGGTGTCATTCACTGTGCCCTCCGTATTTTCTTTCCTTCTTTTTTGGGGCGCTCATTGTTTCCTATTTGTACCGGCCGTATCCTACTAGTTACCATCAGCAAGAGGCTCAAGCTACACAAACATTAGCTGTTAGCAGCGCATCTGTCTGGCTGCCGAGTGGCTCTATTCCAACTTTAAAGACGCATTTTGATGCCAAGAAAGCGCTGATTTTCAACAGGCGGCAAAAATTACTTTAGGTTTTGTGGGAAAACACGTAGAGGACTACAACTGCTCGTCTCACCAAACTGACGTCATCAAACCAGACATGGAGAAGAGATGAAAGATGTCTGAGTTTAGCGAGCTTCACATTCAGAGACTGAAGCTGAGGAACAAGCTGCCACCCTTTTGTTTTGTTTTTTCCACTGGTCCGTCCCCTCAAGTGTTCAAGCGGTATGCATAAGTTGTAACATTTAGGTTCCTGCCACTCTTTGCGACAGTTTTTAGGCAAATATTTATGATCGTTTTTGAACGTCTACAAATTGATATTGAATTGGAACGTTTCACATTGCGATGCATCGATTAAATTATAAAACGGCTCACCGTTACTTTCATCATTTTGACAGATCACAGTTCCAGTGAGAGAACATTCAGTGAGTAGTCCTTACTTGGTTGTACATCAGCAGCTCAAACCTTTTTCCCACAAATCTTTCCAGGATGTTGGGTCACCGCAGTGACAACAGTATAAACCTCAGAAGGTGCAGCTGAAGTTCAAACATTTCATGTATCAAACAAAGGCACTCGGCCAATATGAGGACAGCAGGTTAAGCAGCATCAGCTTTATCTCATCAGGGCAGATTTTAGCCAACCTGCACTGACGCACACACTCCCAGCTCAACACGCCTCCCACTGACTAGTAATGCACGATATAAGGCAAGGCAGCTTCATTTCTATAGCACATTTCATACACAGCAGCAATTCAATGTGCTTTCCAGGTGCAAGAGAACAGAAAACAATCATATTTTAAAATCAACGTGACAACATAAAACAGAAGATTTTAAAATACACAAATAAAATTAGATGTAAGAAATAAAAAGACAAAGTAAAAGGCTGAGCAGGTACAGTGCAGAAGGTGCAGCACCAGAAACAACCACTGAAAGGCTGTTGAACACATGAAAGTTACTAGAGCTGGGGCACATGAGGTCATGAGGAAGCTGAGTCCATCTGTGTGCAGCATAGTAGCTAAAAGCAGCTTCAGCCTGTTTGGTTCTGACCCGCTTCTACCAGCTGACTGCTTCCTGAGGATCTCAGAGCCCTGCTGGGTGGAGATACTGGAAGGAGATCTGAGTTGCAAGAAAAAGTATGTGAATGGAATTGTATGGATTTCTGCACAAATGGGTCATAAAAAGTGATCTGATCTTCATCTGAGTCACAACAACAGACAATCACAGTCTGCCTAAACTAACGCCACACACATAATGATATGTTTCCATGTTTTTACTGAACACACCATGTAAACATTCACAGTGCAGGCGGAAAAAGTATGTGAACCCCTAGACTAATGACATCTCCAAGAGCTAAATGGAGTCAGGTGTCAGCCAACTGGAGTCCAGATGAGACTGCAGGTGTTGGTTAAAGCTGCCCTGCCCTATAAAAACACACACCAGGTTTGAGTTTGCTCTTCTCTAGAAGCCTTTCCTGATGTGTGAACGATGCCTCACACTAAAGAGCTCTCAGAAGACCTACGATTAAGAGCTGTTGACTTGCATAAAGCTGGAAAAGGTTATAGAAGTATCTCCAAAAGCCTTGATGTTCATCAGTCCACAGTAAGACAAGTTCAGCACTGGTGCTGCTCTCCCTAGGAGGGGCCGTCCTGTAAAGATGACCAAGAGCACAGCGCAGAATGCTCAATGAGGTGAAGAGGAACCCTAGTGTCAGCTAAAGTCTCTGGCACATGCTAACATCCCTGTTGGTGAATCTACGATACATAAAACACTAAACATGAATGGAGTTCATGGAGGACACCATGGAGGAAGCCACTGCTGTTCAAAAAACATTGCTGCATGTTTAAAGTTTGCAAAAGAGCACCTGGATGTTACACAGCAGCACTGGCAAAATATTCTGTGGAAAGATGATGAAACCAAAGTTGAGTTGTCTGGAAGAACCACACAGCACTGTGTGTGGAGAAAAAGAGGCACAGCACACCAACATGATGCATGAGGCATGATGGAGGCGTCATGGTTTGGGGCTGCTTTGCTGCGTCAGGGCCTGGATGGATCGCTATCATCAAAGGAAAAATGAATTCCCAAGTTTATCAAGACATTTTGCAGGAGACCTTAAGGTCACCTGTTCACCAGCTGAAGCTCAACAGAAGATGGGTGATGCAACAGGACAACGACCCAAAGCATAGAAGTAAATCAACAACAGAATGGCTTCGACAGAAGAAAATACGCCTTCTGGAGCGGCCTATAGAGTCCTGACCTCAACCCCATTGAGACGCTGTGGTTTTCACAGCAGACATCCCGAGAATTTTGCTGAACTGAACCAGTTCTGTAAAGAGGAACGGTCAAGAATTCCTCCTGAGCGTTGTGCAGGTCTGATCTGCAACTACAGGAAACGTTTGGTTGAGGTTATTGCTGCCAAAGGAGGTCCAACCAGTTATTAAATCCAAGAGTTCACATCTTTTTCCACCTGCACTGTGAATGTTTACATGGTGTGTTCAATAAAAACATGGAAACATATCATTTTTTGTGTGGTGTTAGTTTAAGAAGACTGTCTGTTGTTGTGACTTAGATGAAGATCAGATCATATTTTATGACCAATTTGTGCAGAAATCCATATAGTTCTAAAAAGTTCACATACTTTTTTTGCAACTGTATTTTGGCCCTATGCCACTGAGTGACTTATAAACTAGCAGTAGCACTTTGACATGGATTCTGTAGCTTACTGGCGTAGAGGGCTGCAGCTATGGGTGTGTGCATGTGTCTGAAAATGTGCCTGAAGATGCTGACGATGAGGAATGTTTTAATTGTGCCTGACATGATTCTAATCATTGGACAGCAGAGTTAAAACATGAAAATGACAAGAATACCTCTAACATCTCAGGGGAGAGAGACCTGGTCAGGGAGTCTTTATCGTCTCAGGCTGCTGCTCTAAACAAACATTTACTGCCCGCATCCTCACTTGGGTCTTTCTCCTCAACACTGAGCCCACCCCAGCTAATGTACTGGGGAACCTTCGGCATTGGCCACAAAAATGCATAAATTACTCAAGGTGACTTTAGTCTGGAATCATTCAGAGCATGTAAACAAAACATCAGGTGAGGCAGCGTGGTGTCAGGCTGAACTTTCCATAAATTCTATGAACTGTTAACTGTCAATATTAGATTAACAGCTCTCCAAAACAATCTGCACCTTCCATTTTCATTGGTTGTTCCAGTCAGATGACTGGGTGTGATTTTTGTAAATGGACCAGAGGTACGCACAGGAAATCTGTGCCACAATTACAGCTGCTGTAAAAAAGGGATCTCAGGTGGAAAGACACCAAGTTTATCTTTACTGCTGCAGTTATATGAAAATCTGGTGGGTGGTGACAAACGAATGTGGCTGCCTGTAACTGTGCCTGGGTTACCAGGAGAAGCAGGTGAACACGTGAAGTATGTTACACCAGTTGGTCTTTTATGATGAAACACTGATCTTTTCCTTTTCCACCACTGAACCTGTGCCCTGTCTTGTGCAAAAAACAATAAAATACATGAATTTAGGTAATTGATGCGACTCTGTTTATCGTAAGCAGCTGTTTTTGGCACCTGGTAACTCAACCACTAGGTGGCAGTATCCTACCACCACGGTGCTTTTGGAGTGTGTGAACACTAAAATGTGCTAAAATATAAACAGATACATTTGTTTAGAGTAAATGTCTTCACTGAACATAATATTTCTTCATTTAGTGAATGAACATTTGTAACCTGACAAGCTAATGTTAGCTAGCTGTGTTATGAGCCTCTCTGGCAGGCCTGCTTCAGATGGTTTATTAGACATGCTAGCACGCTAACTCCAGTAGCTTGTTGCTTCAAACCAATGTTCCCTCAGGAGTGATGAGTGTGGTTTCTCTGGTAGACATGCTAGGTGTTCTATTTATTATCGTCTTAGCAGCTAAAGCCTACAGCTACGTTTTTACCAAGGCTAAGCTAAACCTTTAGAAATCTGATTGAAACGAATCTTTAGTTAATCATTTGCAACAGAAAGTCAATAACTTTTTATAAGAGTGTAAAAACATTTTGGTTCAAAATCAGAAATAAAAACATTCATGCAGCAAAATACTGTTCATCAAAACAACCAGATTCATCCCAACTGGCTTTAATGTGGTTTTGAGTTTGAGACAAAAACCGTTAAATAAAACCTGCAAATAGTTCTGATCCAGTCCTAGAGCCGTTACACAGAAACAAGTTAATTATTAAGCTCCTGTCTGCTGACTCAGCGCCATCGTAAAGATCTACACACACACACATCCTCTGGATGTTTAGGTAGGGTTAGACACAACACCACAAACAACTAAAATACTGACCAGATCAATGAGGAGCATATTCAAATATAAACACGTGTTTAAAGTCCTGTTACGGTCCTGTATCAGTAGAACCAGTACGGTCCAGTATCAGTAGAACCAGTACGGTCCTGAATCAGTAGAACCAGTACAGTCCTGTATCAGTAGAACCAGTACGGTCCAGTATCAGTAGAACCAGTACAGTCCAGTATCAGTAGAACCAGTACGGTCCTGTATCAGTAGAACCAGTACGGTCCAGTATCAGTAGAACCAGTACGGTCCTGTATCAGTAGAACCAGTACGGTCCAGTATCAGTAGAACCAGTACGATCCTGAATCAGTAGAACCAGTACGGTCCAGTATCAATAGAACCAGTACGATCCTGAATCAGTAGAACCAGTACGGACCTGAGTCAGTAGAACCAGTACGGTCCAGTATCAATAGAACCAGTACGGTCCAGTATCAATAGAACCAGTATGGTCCAGTATCAGTAGAACCAGTACGGTCCAGTATCAGTAGAACCAGTACGGTCCTGTATCAGTAGAACCAGTACGGTCCAGTATCAGTAGAACCAGTACGGTCCTGTATCAGTAGAACCAGTACGGTCCAGTTTCAGTAGAACCAGTACGATCCTGAATCAGTAGAACCAGTACGGTCCAGTATCAATAGAACCAGTACGATCCTGAATCAGTAGAACCAGTACGGACCTGAATCAGTAGAACCAGTACGGTCCAGTATCAGTAGAATCAGTACGGTCCAGTTTCAGTAGAACCAGTACGGTCCTGAATCAGTAGAACCAGTACAGTCCAGTATCAATAGAACCAGTACGGTCCAGTATCAGTAGAACCAGTACGGTCCTGAATCAGTAGAACCAGTACGGTCAAGTATCAGTAGAACCAGTACGGTCCTGAATCAGTAGAACCAGTACGGTCCAGTATCAATAGAACCAGTACGGTCCTGAATTAGTAGAACCAGTACGGTCCTGTATCAGTAGAACCAGTACGGTCCAGTTTCAGTAGAACCAGTACGGTCCAGTATCAGTAGAACCAGTACAGTCCTGTATCAGTAGAACCAGTACGATCCTGAATCAGTAGACCCAGTACGGTCCAGTATCAATAGAACCAGTACGATCCTGAATCAGTAGAACCAGTACGGTCCAGTATCAATAGAACCAGTACGATCCTGAATCAGTAGAACCAGTACGGACCTGAGTCAGTAGAACCAGTACGGTCCAGTATCAATAGAACCAGTACGGTCCAGTATCAATAGAACCAGTATGGTCCAGTATCAGTAGAACCAGTACGGTCAAGTATCAGTAGAACCAGTACGGTCAAGTATCAGTAGAACCAGTATGATCCTGGTCTCCCAGTCTAAGATAGACTACTGACAGACGTCTGTTCCAAGTTCTCATTTTTACCCTTTCACTTCCATCTCTTCTCTACGGTGACTTTAAACCCACTTCCTGCAGCAACATCAGCCTCCCTTTGTCCAGAGGAGACGCGTCTGTTTTATTCTGTCGTCCATCTGAGAGGTGATGAAAGCAAACCCGTTTCCTGGACTCTTGCTGGATCATATTCTAGTTTCACAAAGAAAGAACATAAAGAACCCAAACCATGATATAAATGAAGCCCACCGGCCCCTTGGAGCCAGGCATATTCAGGTTTTCCACCAGCTCAGAGGGCTGGAACCGGCCATCAGAACTTGTTCTGAGCAGCAGCTGGTCCATTCCACCTGCCTAGACTTTAGGAGCTCAGTTAAACCATCTGAGAATAAAATGAAGAGTGTGTGCAGCGGCCAGGCGGGCAGACCACTGAAACCCAACACGGACATGTTCACACCAACACTCACGCTGTTTGGCTCAAGTGTGTCATCATTCTCACACATCAGATCCAGAAGGTGCTACTCTGTGTCCACCATCTCCATACATGTAGTTTCCACCAACAGCTGATCAGATGCTCAGATCCTGCTCCAACACAGCACCCTTCCAGCTTCAAGCATGAAACATTTTAAAACCTGCAGTGTTCAGGTAGATCAGGTGATCTAGATCCTTTTCTTCATCATCAAACATCAACCGTTATCGTTACAACTCCGTCTCATCAGACCATCTGACATGTGGACTTCTCTGCTGGCACCTCTAACCCTAACACACAGGTGTGGACTTTAATGTAGGGATGTGCCGGTATGAAACTTTGGGCCAATATCGATATTTGATATCAATATCGCTGTTATGGCCGATAACTGATATTTACTAACACACACACACACACACGCACGCACGCACGCACGCACACACACACACGCGCGCGCACACACACGCACGCACGCACACACACACACACACACTTGTCTGAAATCAGCTAATTTTGTCTAGACAAATTCTGCAAACTGAATTTTTGAATGTCTTGCTTTATTTTGATTAAAGCTGCAACGATAAATTTGGAAAACAAATGAGCTTAAAACTCCACCTGGAATCAGCGGTGAGACACCTGTTGGGGTTCGGTCCAGAGTCTCTGATCACTGGCCGTGTGGAAGGAGTCACAGTGGTTACCGGAGCACATCCCTGTCAACATCTTACCTCCGAACAGGTGAGGCGACAGGTGGGCGGGTAACGATCCTACCACCAGCCGGGGACCTTCGCTCCCTGCCCCGCCAGGGCGCTCTCTGCTCGCCGCCTCCTCCGGGCTGCTGCCGCCGGACTCCGGTGAGCTGTAGGCTCCGCTGCTATTCGGGATGCTGATGCCGGACTGGGGTCTTGTAACGGGACCCCCGGAGCCCCCCGCAGACCTGGCCCTGGCTCCGAGCGGCCGGCCGGTGCTGGCTGCGGCTCCGGAGGCTCTGGACGCACCATAAGCGTGGTACCGTGACCCCGCGGCCGCGGTCCTGCCTGCCCCTCCGCCGTTGCTGCTGGATGTGGAGGAGGGCAGGTCCGAGCCGGAGTAGGCTCTGGTCCGTCCGTTAGCGGCGGCATTAGCAGCGGGGCTGCTCTGCTTTGCCCCCATGTTAACCTCCACTGATTCGGCTCAGGGTTTTACAGCCGCAGCGGGACGGTGCCCGGGCTGGAGGCTTCACCGACCGGACGGATGTCCTGGAAGAGACGAAGAGCCAAAGCAACTCTTCGCTGCTACGACCCCATCCAGGGTAGAGAAATCCGAAAAGTTCACTCGCTCATCTGTGGCGGGAGCCGGAGATGGATGCGTGGGAAAGTTTAGACGCCGTGACCATTGTTGTGTTCCGTCGGTGACAGCTGCGCTCGTGCTGCAGGTAACCCGGCTCCTTTAACCGTCCGAGCCGCCCTGGCGGAGGGAGCCGCCGTGCCCCGGCCGCTCGCTCTTCGGTGTCTGCTCCGTCATCGCTCCCGAGCGGCGGAGTCCTCACACCTCCTGGCCTCGCGGCACATTACTCACCACCAGAGGAGGTGATGGAGGAGAAAGTCTTTCCTCAGCGGCCGCAAGGAGACTCGCCACACGGCTACGTGCTAAGCTCCTCGCGCTGACGCGCACTTCCGCTCCGGCGCTTCAAAATAAAAGCATCCATCATAGTCTGATGGGAACACTGTGATAGTAATGGATAGAACCAACTGAAAGGGAATTGGACATTAGATTAACCCACATTAAGGGCCATTGAAGTTTTTGTTCCAATTAATGTCAATGAATTTAAATTTGTTTACACGTCCTAAAATATTTGACTGGAGTCCTTCTCACGACAGAAGCAGCTATGATCATCAGCTGTTCATCTGCTAGATGTCTGACCAGAACCAGAAGTTCAAAAGACTCCTGGCTGGTTGTTCTGGTTTAGGTACCAGATCTGCTCAGTCTGGTACCTAAACCAGGCACTGGCACTGCACCAGCTGCACTGCAAAAACTGATTTTCAAGAAAGTAAAGAAAGTCTTGTTTTTAGACATTTTATCTGGTTTTTACTCTAAAAAGAAAAAAATGTTCTTATCTGCAAAAACAGGAAGCAAGGTAAATATTCCTAAATGTGATCCAGATTTTCTTGTTCCACTGAGGTAACCAAAGGTGGCTTGGCTAGAATTCTTAAAACTACAAAATGAAGCTAAAGGTAAATTTAGGCATGTGTGGAAAAATGCTGGAAACATAGAATACTTTCAGAAATGTAAATAATGATTGTTTATTTTTATCAGTTTACAAAATGTAAAGAAAGTGACCTCAAACATCCAGCCAGAGTCTTTCAGAACTATCTTCAGAATAAAGAAGAACCAGAAGTCCTGGAAGTGATGGTCTGGCCCCACAGAGCCTGACCTCAGCATCATGGAGTGTGTCTGGGATTCCATGAAGAGACAGAAGGATGTGAGGAGGAAGCCTACATCCACAGAAGATCTGTGGTTAGTTCCCATTAAATCAGAGGTAAATACCTTGGTGCTGACCTGACTGAAGACCAATAAACTAATCAGACCACTGCTACAGCCACACAGGAACAATCTGGCTGAAATGCCAGTTTTCAGTGTGATTAGGACTAAAACACTGGAGGACATAGTTAAGACTAATCCACCTGCTCTCTGGACAACCTGCCAACTAACTTCTTTAAAAATGGTTTTAGTTGCTTGAAAGCTGGTGTACTGAAAACTGTTAATTGCTCCTTAACTTCATGTATTTTTTCTAAATGCTTGAAAACTGCTGCTGTTCAGCCTCTTCTAGAGAAAAACTAGATCTTTAGTGATGAATAACTACAGAACAATCTCTAATCTCCCTTTTATTGGGAAAATTATTGAGAAAGCAGTTATGATCCAGCTGAACAACCTTTTGGAGACAAACAACCTGCTAGATGGTTTTCAGTCAGGCTTGAGACAACACCACAGCACTGAGACTGCCCTGACTGAAGGGTGAGTCACACCATGGGTGGAGACTTATTTCAAGCAGACGTCTTGTTAGAAAAATACCTGCAAAAAAGGCGTCACCATAATAAATACAATTATCCATATACTCAAATTCTGTTACACACATGGGAAAAATAAGTTTTGGGAAATTCTTATGAAATGGGGTGCTATCTTAAATGACTTTATTGAAGAAATAGCAAATATACAACAAAACAACAAAGTATACGGAACAATTCAACAGTTGTACAAACAGCCAGGGG
The DNA here is from genome assembly GCA_006937985.1 of Aphyosemion australe. NCBI lineage: Eukaryota > Metazoa > Chordata > Actinopteri > Cyprinodontiformes > Nothobranchiidae > Aphyosemion > Aphyosemion australe. The sequence goes on along the minus strand of SSNS01000005.1, from coordinate 1,166,599 downwards.
TGTTAATCATATAAATACATGTTTATTCATATTCATTCAGGTTATTTTTTCTCTATCATTAAAATATTAATAACACTGAACAAAGTTTACTTTGTCCAGCTAAAATATTGAACCGAGCAGAAAACATATGCTCTTATTTTGAAATTCTAAGAGATTATTTTGGCTCTGATGGAGGATTTTTATGAAAACTTGATCAGGACCTGCATGTTGGTGATGTCAGCATAAGCACTTAACGTCAGTAACAACCAGCCTCTGAACATTTACGTCTTCCTGCTGAACTGTTTGTTTACATGTTTGTGAATCTCAACCTGCTCTGATCAGTAACAGTCTGTTTGACTTTCATATATATTTATATGTATATATATAATATATATACATTTACATACATTTTTATATATATATATATATATATATATATATATATATATATATATATATATATATATACACACTGCTCACAAAATTTAAAGGAACTTTTTTTATTGGGCCTGGCATGAAATCAATGAAACCTGTCTGATAATTTTCTGGTTGATTAAGCAGCTGAGGGCATTGTTAATCACTTTCAGCTGTATTGGTGTTCATGGACTTAACGACAGGTGCACTAAAGTGGCAACAATTACAAAACCCTCAAAACAGGACTGGTTTAACATGTGGAGGTCATTTCAAGTTTCTCCCTCTTGATCTTTTTTGGCTGGTTTTCCACTCGTGCTAGTTTTGGCTTGAGTAATTATCTCTACTGGCAGCATGAGGCGATTCCTTAACCCTACAGAAGTTGCACAGGTTGTCCAACTTCTCCAGGATGGCACATCCACACGTGCTGCAGCAAGAAGGTTTAATGTGTCTCCCAGCACAATCTCCAGAACATGGAGGAGATTTCAGGAGACTGGCGGTTATTCTCGGAGAGCTGGACAGGGCCGTAGAAGGTCCACAACCCATCAGCAGGACCCATACCTGCTCCTTTGTGCAAGGCGAAACAGGCTGAGCACTGCTCGTGCCCTACAGAATGACCTCCAGAGTGCCACTGGTGTGAATGTCTCTACCCAAACAATCAGGAACAGACTTCATGAAGATGGCCTGAGGGCCCGACATCCTGTAGTGGGCCCTGTGCTCACTGCCCAGCACCGTAGAGCTCCACTGGCATTTGCTCAAGAACACCAGAATTGGCAAGTAAGTAAGTAAGTAAGTAAATTTTATTTGTATAGCACTTATCACAGAAAAAGAACCACAAAGTGCTTCACAAAGATCAACAAAACAAAAGATAGTCATCATAAAATGATCTTAAAACAAAACATCATAAAATCATTAAAAATCAGAAAACAGAAAGTCATAAAATTATAAAAAATGATAAAACAAATGAAAGATGATTATAAATACAAGTTAGAAAAAACGAATAAAACATAAAAGATTTAAGTAAAAGCAGTTTTAAACTAAAGGGTCTTCAGCTGCTTTCTAAAGGTGTCCAGACTGTCAGTAACACGTAAGGATAAAGGAAGTTCATTCCAAAGTCGGGGTGCAACAGCCTGGAAAGAGCGATCACCTCGACTTTTATATCTGGTCTTTGGAACTTCTAGAAGGTTCTGGTTGGTGGACCTGAGGGCTCGGGTTGGAGCATAAGGCTTTAACAGTTCAGTAACATAAGGAGGAGCTTGGTCCGCCACTGGCGCCCTGTACTTTTTACAGACGAGAGCAGGTTCACCCTGAGCACCTGTGATAGACGTGAAAGAGTCTGGAGAAGACAAGGAGAACGTTATGCTGCCTGCAACGTCGTTCAACATGACAGGTTTGGTGGTGGGTCAGTGATGGTCTGGGGAGGCATATCCATGGAGGGACGCACAGACCTCTACTGCCTAGGAAATGGTGCTCTGACTGCCATAAGGTATCCAGATGAAATCCTTGAACCCTTTGTCAGACCCTACGCTGATGCAGTAGGTCCTGGTTTTCTCCTAATGCACGACAATGCCCGGCCTCATGTGGCAAGAGTATGCAGGCAGTACCTGGAGGATGAAGGAATTGAAACAATTGAATGGCCTTCACGATCCCCTGACTTAAACCCAATAGAACATCTGTGGGACATTATGTTTGGGTCCATTAGGCGGCGCCAGGTTGCTCCTCAGACTGTACAAGAGCTCAGGGATGCCCTCACACAGATCTGGGAGGAAATGCCACAAGACACCATCCGTTGTCTCATTAGGAGCATGCCCCGACGTTGTCAAGCATGCACACAAGCTCGTGGGGGCCACACAAGATACTGAAAAGCATTTTCAGTTGCAGAAATGAAGTTTTTGAAATAATGGACTAGCCTGCCACATCTTCATTTCACTCTGATTTTAGGGTGTCTACACAATTGAGCCCTCTGTAGGCTGAACACTTTTATTTCCATTAAAAGACTTGGCATCCTTTTGTTCCTAAGACATTGCCCTGTGGTTATTTGTATAGATATCCAACTTCATATTGAGATCTGATGTATTTAATGTGTTTCTTTAAAGTGTTCCTTTCATTTTTGTGAGCAGTGTATATACATATATATATATATAGAGAGAGAGAGTACATTCATCTACATTGTCTCGTGGTAATTCTGCTGACTCAAAGATGTGGACTGACCTGAAGATTACTTAGTTTTCAAAAATGAAGGGACGGATGACTCTTTTATTGGAGCAGTTCCACTTGTTCAAGGTAAAGAAATCTCAACACAATGGTGACAAACATGAAAACTGGGCTTGTTGCACACATCAGAGCTACAGCAGGTGCATGTATAGAAGCTGAAGCCTGCATCAGCTGGAAAACCCAGAGATTTTGGACAGTGTTTCAGTAGCAGTATGAGGCTCAGCGCTCCCCTGGGAGGTTCAGTTTTCCTCCCGAAGGCGTGCGCCTCTCCCTGCTCTGCACCGAGTGACAGAGAAGCAGAACATTTTATTGATTGCATGACAGCTGACACGCAGACATGAAAGAGATGTGCAAACATCCTGTGGTTTGTTGCCCAGGCTGCTCGCTGCATCTATTTTTGTTCCAGTTCCAAGAGTTCATTTTACTTGTAAATGTAAACAAAATCACAGCGTGGCTTTTGTGTTCTTTAACTGTCAGCTCCAGCTGTGGGCCTGGACACACCTGCTCAGGTCTGTCTGGTGGAGGCCTCAAACACAAG
>SSNS01000005.1:1130957-1158457 GCA_006937985.1 Aphyosemion australe | reverse complement strand
TTTACCTTAAATCACTGACGGTTTCGGCGACTCACTGTTGCCATCTTCAGAGTCACGCCGACTTGACGGCGTCACTTCCGCTGTTTATTTGCAGGCAGTAGGGGGCGTTGCCGCCCCCTACTGCCTGCGCCTTCCTGGTCGATCACCACGTCCCATGAATGATCCAGCATGTAAATTCCTTCATCCCTATTCATGGTCCTGGGTCACGTCTCCTTATCTCGATTGCTTCCTTTATCCATCCAAGAAAAACCAATGAAGCTTTTAGAGTGTTAATGTTTTTAGCAGTTAGCTCAGTGTTGTAACGTGGCAGGTAAATAGTTTGATACTGTTTTCACGTGTCCTCACCGCAAATTGCAAACTGTTTACCTGCCACGTTACAACACTGAGCTAACTGCTAAAAACATTAGCACTCTAAAAGATATTTGCAACCACAAATAGCTTTTAGAGTGCTAATGTTTTTAGCAGTTAGCTCAGTGTTGTAGCGTGGCATTAATACCTTAATAAAATCAAACAAATGTACCAGAAATGTGGATTTAAAAAGGCTTAAAACGTTAGTTATAAGTAGATCCTAGCACGTACTCACCGTTAGCATTAGCTATCATTACGAGTTAATTACGCAACTAAACATCTCACGAGCATAAACAAGACAACGGTCATTTAAAGCTTCTCCGGATCTCTAAACTGTTAACCAACCTGAAATAAAATAGGCTTTCAGACTCATAAAAGGCTTTTGGTTTGCAGTGTAATATGAGATTTGCCACACGAGATAGTTTGTTGTGTCGATCGCTTCAGCGTTGGGTAAATCCTCCAGCATGTATTAAAAGTCCAACTTTTAAAATTAAATGAGTCATAACCTAAAGGAAGATATCGTGTCTGTGCCAGCTCGTTTAGAACACTCACTTTCATCCGTCACGCTGTGTTTTATAGTAGAGCAAAACACTTCCTGTCCACTGTTTGAGTTCAGCGCCAGGGCAGGGTCACGTGAGTGAAACCCACCAATCATCACTTTTGATTTGCACGTGAGACTTCAGTCACCGCTCAAATAGACACAAAATCTTGTTTTTATTCATTCTACTGGTAGTTTATTTTGCTCAAATTGAAATATAGGCCTGCCTCTAATTCTGGCCTCCTTCCAATAAAGGCCTGAACCAGGATGCGCTTGAGTAAATAAAGGTCCGGGCCTGGATTAGATGATTTACGGTAGTTGATTCAGGCCTGAGCTTCACTGGTCACATTAAGGCTATAACTAGATAGCGTTTTATCATCTTCATCAAATAGCAAGACTCAGAGGTTGTCCAGACCAGACCTAGAGAAACTCATTCATGCATTCATCTCCAGCAGGCAGGATTACTGCAATGGTCTTCTGTCTGGTCTTCCCAAAAAAGCTGAGGCAACTGCAGCTTCTTCAGAATGTTGCTGCTAGAGTCTTAACAAGAACCAGGAGAACCGAGCACATCACTCCTGTTCTTAGATCTCTACACTGGTTACCAGTAAACTACAGAATCCATTTCAAAAATGCTTCTACTAGTTTATAAATAGGGTTGGGCATCGAGCATCGATTGGAACCGGGACTGTCAGTTTTTCCCAGAATCGTTCAAATATTTTAATTTCGATTCCTAATGACCAGCTCCGGTGGCCTAGTGGTAGAGTGTCCGCCCCGGGACTGGGAGATCAGGGTTCGATTCCCAGTCGGGTCATACCAAAGACTTTGAAAAAATGGAACCCAATGCCTCCTCGCTTGACACTCAGCACTAAGGGGTTGGATTGGGGGGTTAAACCACCAAATAGTTCCCGAGCGCGGCCACACCGCTCCCCACCATGGGGATGGGTCAAATGCGGAGATGTAATTTCACCATTGTGTGATGATGACTTGGGACTTTAACTTTAACTAGTTTCAACGCCCAGTCTGTCAACCGGAAGTAGAATCCGCCAGAAGTGTTTGCCTTACTGCTCAATCATGAAAAGTATGCAGCTGCGGAGGCGTTCTAAAGTGTGACTTTAACCGGAAAAAAACGTGATGTGCAAATTCTGATGAACGTCTTTCAGAGCCGACTGCTGACCAGTCGCTCCTACTGCAGCCCAGAGACCCTGAGTGCAGCATCGTGTCTCCCCTCTCTTCTCTCACACTGTGCGGGTGTGCAGCGGAGAAAATGTAAACAAACACGTCTGCCGAACTAAAATCTTGGTTTGATGTGAATAAATTATCGCTGAATATAAAAAAAGCTAAATTTATGATATTTGGAAATCAAAATGTAAAAAAATGTGGAATTTAAATGAACAATTTCAAATACTGAAATCGAAAGAGTTTTTGAAACAAATTTCCTTGGAGGTTATGATCGATTCTAAATGATCATGGAAACAACATTTAAATTATATTAAAGGCAAAATCTCAAATTCAGTGGCACTATATAAAGTTTAGGTTTCATTTACTGCTCACTAATTCAACCTTACATGTCATACTGTATAAAAATATGGGGATCAACCTTTAAAACACACCTAAAAGTAATAAAAACAAAAAAAGCAATTTCAGTTATAAACAAGAGTGCTTACTGTGCTCATACTGATCCGCTGTTTTAAGATCACAGGTTATGAAATTAGACAATCTATATTTCTATAAAATTATGTAACTTGTGTTTAGAGCAAAATGAATGTCTCTCCCTAACAAAGTGCAAAGGCTTTTTAATGAGGGAGAGTGAAGATGATTTGAGATGTGTCTGTAAGTTTACGGTAAGAAAGGTATTAAAAGGAGATGCATCTCTAATGGGGGTTACGATTTGGAATGAGGCTGAATTAGAATTCAAAACAGCAACTTCCCTTTTAGTTTTTAACATACTGGTCAGTAAAAATATCTTTGAAAGTATTCATTAGACTTTTGTGGATATGTTTAGCAGTTGTTTATTTGATTAGTTAGTAGGTTATGCAATAATATAAACTTTTGCTTCTGCCTAAATCTGTTCAGTCATGGCATGTTTATGTATGTGCATGGTGTATGTACTTATGTGTGCATATGGATATAGATATTTGTGTAGGTAGTATATGTATCTATATGTATGAATGTGTGCATATGCATATGTGTATGTATGTATGTATGTATGTATGTATGTATGTATGTATGTATGTATGTATGTGTATATATAGGATGCTTCTGTCTACATGAATGACTTTGATGACTGAATAAAATAATAAATACAACTAATTTCATGACTGCTACAGAGTAGTTATGATGAATCCAAATTCATTTTTTTATTATTATTTTAGATTCTTAGAGAGAGTTTTAAATTTGATTTTGTTATTTTTGATTTCCTGATTCATGCTACAAATCCTCTTTCATGATGTGCTGAGTACCAGTGGTCCTCGTTGGCTGAGACGACATCACTGCCTTCTCCATCCATCTTCTGGCATCGGCTGCTCTCCTGCTCTGGTATCCAGGTCTTCTCGCTGGGGGTTCCTGTCTCCTGGCTTCCTCCCGGCCTGCTTCTTCGCCTGGTCCCGGCCTGCGTCTCCTCCTGCCTCTGGTTTGCTGCTATAATACAATTTGCTGGCTGCTGATTGCAAGTTGTGTTGACTGTTTTGCTGAGTGAGATTTGCTTCCCTCACTCCTGCTGCATTGGAGCCTTGGAACTGACTTTGTCTCCCTCTGCTGAGTCCGCAGGGCGTATTGGTTGGTCCAACGTCTCGGGGTCTTCTGCCCGTGACCCCATGACCTTGGAGGGGGGGATTTGTAGCGACATCAATCCATGGTTTTTCTCCTAAATGAACTTCAGTAACACTTTAACTTACAGGTCATCAAGGCTGCAGACACTCTGATATCTGCCCAGAGACATGTATCTTAGTTTGGTCTAAGAGCCGCTATCCAGCAGGTGACATCACGACGTGAGGACGAAACCCAAGGATTCTGCAAAGACTTTCCTATCTCTTTCTCGAATAAAGTTCATCTCTTCCTGACTGGTGAAAGACTTTTACAAATATAACCTGAATGCGTAATCTTACGTGTTGAATCATTATATAATATAATGAATGATGGAGAAAATGAATGTTGTTCCTGTTTTCATATCTTTAATTACACATTTAGGATTCAGTTAAGTAATGCTAATCATCATCAGATAAACATTTACAAACAATAGTATTGGGTTTGAATATTTAATTTGCACTCACATTAAGTTAATAAGATGCACACCACATTAAGCTGATTCATCTTTAAGTGTTGATGAAACGTGATGTCTGAGATTTTGGTAACACCCACTTGAATGTGTCAAGATTTGATTCGCCCAAATTAATAAACAATTAGAGTGATAAAACCTCCAGGCCGGCCAGAACACTTCAGTTCCTAAAGGAGTTCCTGAAGGAGTTCCTAAAGGAGTTCCTAAAGGAGTTCCTGAAGGAGTTCCTAAAGGAGTTCCTAAAGGAGTTCCTGAAGGAGTTCCTAAAGGAGTTCCTAAAGGAGTTCCTAAAGGAGTTCCTGAAGGAGTTCCTGAAAGAAACCAAGGGTGAACCTAAGACAACAAGCTATGCTTCCTTGGTTTGGCCGGCCGGGGAAAAGCAACGCTTAATAATTAATAATAAAAGGAACCATCCTCTCCTTTTTGATCGAGATCAACTATTTTTGTGAACTGCCTCTAAGCTAAACCAAATTCACCGGACGACGCAGTCACCTGGTGGTAACCCACGACCATTGGTTCGTATCAGGGCCCGCTACAGCTCGGTACCTAAGAGGCCTCCTCTCTGACACTCGTCAGCATCGACCTCTATGACCCTTGAGTCACCGGGAGCTTCCGCACACAGGTGAAGTAGCCCTGCACGCTGGTGTCAAATGGTCTTTATTAAGTCGATAACTTATTAAACCATCCACATTTGATTTAACCCAGACATCATATATCTAAGACACTTAATGCTGATTAGGCAACCTCATCTAGCTTGCACTACATCACCTCATTAATTGTCTCAGTATCTTGTTTATAACCATCATTCCTAGTAATTGTCCTGTGTCATCATTGATTGAGAAATATAGTATTAAATTTCTATTTTCTTGACTCTGTCTGAATTATTCTGAAGTGTGCGGATTACTTACAGAATAAAAGAACCTTAAGAAATGTTAAATTAACATTTAAAGATCATTAAGATTAATAATTCATATTTATATGGAATATTACATCTTCATTGATCCTTCTTTAAATATGTGGCACTAGCCCACGCTACAAAAAGTTTATGCTTTGTGTAATAATTTTTTGTGTAATTTTCTGGCAGTAGACCTCGTGTGTGCACCAGCAGCCTACAGTTGTGAATTTCATAGACCTTTCCCTCCTCATTCTGAGAAGGAAAGTCGAGCTCGGTTTTTGTAGAAACCCACGAGCATAAATCTGCACTCTGACTGCAACAAGAGACACATCGGGCCAAAAGTGCTTGCAGTTTGATACATATGTTGTAAATGTGTTATAAATGAGTGTGGGCAGGAAGATTTTATAACGTTGAAGGAAGAAGACATATTTGTCTCAGCAGTGATGAGTGCTGTTTTTGACAGGTCAAGTTTGTTCCTTAGCAATCGACAGAAATGGCTTCCACGTCTCCAGTCTGCAGCTCTAGTCTAGTGTGGAGAGCTTATTTACATTCCTTCATTCTGCAAGCAGAGCTGCAGAGACAAGGCGGTATAGAGATTCTAGCTGTCTCTGTCCCTGTCCTCATTAGTGCAGAGCAGGTCTGTTTTCTCACACTGAACATTCTCCAGCTGTAAGCAGGCTGACAGTTTGAAGATAGGCCCACTGTGCCGAGCCGAGCCCAGCGCAGCGCAGGGCTGTGAGATGAGAAAGCCCCTGAGTAAAGGAGAATGCAGGCGAACGCTTGTAATTGGGTCCTGAGTATCAGCTGCCAAATATCTCCAGTTAGTTCTTAGCACATTTTTCTATTACTATGCTAATACTATGCCATCTCTGAATGTAAATTAGACGGGGAACATTAGGCAGAGTTCCTGCCTTCAGCAGGTCTGTCACAGGAAAGCTGTGCTCACTTTTCATCCAAACACAGATGCAGATGTTGTGTTTAGCAGGTGTTTCACTGTTTCCACCACACATTACAGAACCGTCACGAAACTGGGTTTCACAGCCAGAAACTGGAATGTTGTTCCACTGCCTTGATGTGCTGACACCGACATGTTTCTCTGGGTTTATGATCTGATCACACAGCTCTGTGTGTTCAGGCTAAAGCTACACTTGATTTCAAATTTTCCTTTTTTTGGTCATGGTAGATTTGGGTCAACAATCTAGAGAGATTGTTGTCCAATTAAAACTTCTATCACAGAAAGGGTGTTCCTATTGGCTGTTCTAAAAATAGAAACGTGTATGCACTTTCCTGTAGATGACCCAAAACCTGACTTAATGGGGGGAAACTTAGCATAAATCCTGCTCTTCCAGCTTTAGTAAGTGCCTACCTTGCAGAGAAACCCGAAAAGACAAGGCTACTGAAGGCGGTCTGATAACAAACACATCAAAGCTAGGATGTAAAATATCAAAGAAGACACCTAAACTCAACTTCTATCCACCGTCTGAAACTGGATGTTCGTCTCTTAGATGTAAGCATTACCATAAAGAACCCTCATCACAAAATCACTCTTCCCTCTTTGATTTCTCTATACATTCAGAGATCCTCTTCCTTTTCAACTATGGGTACAGCTTAGGTTTCACCCTTGTACCAAAGGTAGACTCAGGGCCTTCGTACCTTCTGGTAGGGGTGGGTAACGGCCCTCAGGGATGCACCAGTGCTGACACCAGCACCAGTATCGGGCCGATACCATGTGTGTACTCGTACTTGTACTCATGAAAGTGTGAGTGTGAATTCCAGTCCAAAACCATGTCACTAGATTTCATAAAAATGTAGTTGTTGGTTTGTTTCAGATGTGTTTTTCTGTTAAAGGGACACTAGTCAGTTTTGGCCTGTTTTTAGCACCCCCTAGTGTTCATAGGTGAAAGCAAAAATAAAATCGTCTTTTTAACACCTTAATCTAACAGCTGAAATGTCTCCTCAGCCTTCATTAGTGTCTACAGGAGCGGTTCATCACTAAATCAAACAAATCACCTACAACATGCAGGAAACATGCTGGAAGCAGACTGCAGCACCAGGCATATCAAGCTCAATATTTTTCCAAGTCCCAACAGACCGGACTGGCAACTGTGAAGTTGCAAGTTCTGGCCACAGGGGGCAACAGGGGCTGGGTGGCCTTTCATCAACCTTGTAAAGGGTCATTTTAGCACATACTGGCTCAAGAACATGATTAAAAATATAAAAAGTCCCTTTAAATGTTGATTTTTTTTAATAGACAGGGACACAATTGTACACAACCCAATGTGAAACTCTCATATCCACAAACAACTCTTTGAGAAGAAACTATGTAAATGGTAATAAGCCTAAAACCTGAGAAATGAATACAAAAATCAACACATCTTTGAGGAAACAAGTTTATCCTAAAGAGGACTGAGAGTGGGCAGCAGTAGCTCAGGAGGTAGAGCGGGTTGTCCAGTAATTGGAAGGTTGCAGGTTCGATCCCGGCTGAAATGGCTAAAGTAGCTTAGCTCACAGACGTTAGCGCCTGCTAACACAGAAATGACGACAGTGCATTAATCTGCCAGACCTATAAAACGTCCGAAATGGTCTACAATAATAGCTGTTTCATTACTTGAGTGCAGGTTTAATTTTTACTTACTTCAAAGGAAAGATCACCAGGAAGCCGTGCCATCTTCTCGTGTTTTCTCCCAGTTTGAATCCTGTTTTTCCCAGTCACAAACACTCTGCCATCTAGTGGTCATTTCTTATAACCATTTGACTACGTTTTCATGGCTCTCAAACACATTAATGTCTAAATAAATGATTTTAGATTAAAAATTAAATTTAGGTTGATCTTTTATAACTATAGTTCCCGAGCGCAGCCACAGCTGCAGCTCACCGCTTCCCACCATGGGGATGGGTCAAATGTGGAGATGTAATTTCACCAGTGTGTGATGATGACTTGGTACTTTAACTTGACTTTAACTTTAATATGATCATGAGATATTTTATTTTTCCCACAAACGGATTTGCCCCTTCAACACAAGTTTAGACTAACTCCTCAAAAAAAAATCATATTTCCCAGCTTTCGCCCAGCATTCGAATGCACCATGTACGCACAAATCAGTCAGGTGAGAAAAGAGTCTCAAAAGGATTTTTGTACTTGTAAACTGATCTGTGTGTGATGTAGTTTGGTCTGTGTTTGTATTCAATGATTTGTGTGTTTGTATTCAATGATTTGTATGTGAAGGAGCTGAAGTTTTATTGTTTTTAATTTTTATTTTTCTTATTTTGAAGTTACACACAAAAATGTAAACACAAGTTACAAGAGTTACACATGCTCTTGTAACTATAGCGAGCTGTGATTGGACAGCCACAGGCAGCGAGGGTTCCTATGAAGTGTGCCTAGACCAAACTCTGCAAAGCAAGAATTTGGTCTAGTTCACTAGGCTAGGGAGATGCAGCTTTATCTCAGCTGTTTGCTTGAATACTTCAATAAACCACTGCTAAGGGCAAAATGTTACAACTCTGCTTTAGTGCTGCAGAAATGTTACAGTATTATGAAATTATCTCATCACGTGTTTGTACTCCAGCTTCCTTAAATCTTCTGGTGCCCAGATCATTATATTAGGATGACTTTTACATGAGTGAGGCTGCAGCATGCTGGTGGCCATTTCTCACCAGAAAAAAAGTATTTATGTTAATAATAGGTTTTAACGGAGTTAAATACTGGCGGTGGTTATGTTTATTGTTTATTGGTTATTAGTTTGATCCCCATTAGTCATCAAAAAAAAAATTGACAACTACTCTTCCTGGGGTCCTTTACCAACACAAGTCATAAACAGACAAAAATACAATACATTTATCAACCATAACCCAATAACAATCCCATCATTTTCATACACCATTCATTACCAAGAATATTATAAGATCATACAATTATATAAATGTAGAAATACATATATTTGAATAAAATGTCAACAAACTTTTATCATGATAACACCCTATTAAAACCATAAATGACTGGTTAAAAACAAATAAAACCAAGCACCATTAAATCAAATTAAAATAAAGCCCCAGTGTGTAATATTTTTACCTGTTTACTACCAAATTTTGTGTATCCAGTGCACAAACTTGTCCTTTTTCATTAATATTTCTCACCAACATCAATTCTAAATATTCCTCTCAGCTTCAAATTTTACATTTTAAATACATAAATTGTGGTCGACGCTCCATGGTCATCCGCCATCTTGAAATACGGTAGCTATTTAGGGACATACGAGCTCTGAGTTACGTGTTTGCACTATGACTGTTACCTGAAAGAAACAGCAGAGGGCAGCAGTGCGCCGTGGAAGCATGGCGTCTGACAATGCAACTAAGAAGAGATGAGACTAACTGCTACACCGTTGCTGTACTTTGTTAGTTTGAATAACAAACAATGAAATCAAAAGACACATCAAATATGTCAGGTCTTATTAATTTCCAACACTCAGCAACTGCATATGATGAGAACCCCGCCCACAACAGCTAGACACCAGCCTCCAAGTGTTGTTCCTGACTCACCTCAGCTGATTATTTCTTTTCTTCATAATAAAGCTCCCAATCTGGTCCCAAAATATCAGTTCCAAAGTCCTTCTTCAAGAAAGTTCCTTCTATTAAAGTCTCCTCTCTTACCGCAGCTTGCCGTGTCTCTCCCAACACGCTTCAGCGGTCGTCCGCTAGCCGGTAGCTATGTTAGCATTAGTTACTTTATTTCCACATTGGCTCATTGGCTATCCGATTGCTAAACAGCCAGTGGTTGATGTTAGCTCCATCTCGATCTTCACTGCGGCTCACACCGTGTGCCACGATCAGCTGATGGCTAACCGTCAGACTCTTGTTTACTCCGCTGCTCTGATCCACATGACACCGAACGCCACAGCTGATGCCACCCCTCCTCCGTGTGTGAATCGGTGGCAGCTATGCTAGCTTCCTTCAGGACTGGTAGGTTGATATAACAGCTAACAGCAGTGTTTCCCCTAGAAATGCTTATAGCCGTGATGCTTGCTGACTGAGGGGGGTGGTGGATCGCGCTGCCTTGTCGCAGGGGTGGGGGGGTTTGGTGCGCGCGTCGTCTTGTCGGGGATGGGGGGGTACGCCTGGCATTATGCATTAAGACTGAACAGTCATTAAAAAATGTTTTTTAACTGGTGGAGTAGTTAGATGCTTTGTGTGGGTTAGGCTACAGAGATTGGAAATAAATCAATCTCATGCTTTTTATAAAAAAACGAACCAGATGGCTGGAGTGAGCGCTGGAGTTGTTGCCTTTTTGAGTGGGCCACCGTAGCTGCAATACTTACTTTGAACTGCATGGCGCTAAAGAGTAGCAATTTTTACCATGATTTCTATGAATATCCCACATAGCTCCTTTAAGAAAGGCATAAACCTTTTAAGAAATTTTTTAAAAGTTACTTTACTAGCCGCTTCAGTTGCCACAGTCGGTAGTCTATTCCAGATTCCTATTGCTCTAAACATAACAGATCTACACACTGCCTCAGTTCTGGGTCTTGGACACACTAAGAGTCCATGAATAGCTTGTCGAGTAGGATAGCCATGTCTGTCTCTCACATACTGTAAAAATGCGTACAAACTTGTAGGCTGTCTACAATGGCAGATATTCAAAAAAAAAAAAAAAACATTAAATTACACTTCAGCCTGTCCTCCACTCTGAGCCAAGAAAGATTTTCATGTAGGGCTAACGTCCCTTCCCTTGAATAAAAGGGAAGACCCAGGACTAGCCTGGCTGCTTTATTTTGCATTGTCTGAAGTGTAGTCAAATGTTTTTTTACTGCACCCGACCACACCACTGAACAGTAATCCAAGTGGGACAGCACTAATGATTTAACTACAAGGACTTTGGAAGATGGTGTTAAAAACTCACTACATCTCCTTATGCACGCAATACTTCTGCCCATTTTCTTCACAATGTATTTGATATGATTTCCGCAAGACAGCTTATCATCTACCATGACACCAAGTAGCTTGAAATCATGGACCTGTTCAATTTCCCAGCCATTTAAAATCACATTAAGTTCATTATTTGTATTGAAGTATCTAGGCTTAACTAGCATGCTCTTTGTTTTTGACATATTCAGAACCAGTTTGTTTTCACATATCCAATCCTGAAGCAGCTGCAGATCTGTACTAAGTGTGTCCCTTATTCTCGATGTAGTACTTGCTGCACAATGCACTGTAGCATCATCTGCATAGAGTGTAATGCTGCAACTTTTCGTTTCATGTGGCATGTCATTAATAAATAAAGAGAACAACAATGGACCCAGGGCACTACCCTGGGGCACACCACACTGTAGTTGTTTAGCCCCAGAAAGACTGCCATTAAAAAAAACTGACTCTGATCTCCCAGTTAGATAGCTTCTAAACCATCCAAGCGTGGAGTAACCAAACTTATATGCAGCTAGTTTCTCAAGCAAAAGCTCATGGTCAACTAAATCAAATGCAGCACTAAAATCAAGAAATACTGCCCCTACCATCATTTTATTGTCAACACTCTCTGACCATCTGTCTATCAATTCTGCTAATGCAGTACTAGTAGAATGATTATCTTTGTATGCATGCTGCGATTCATAATTTAGTTTATTGGTATTCAAATTAGGGGTGGGTGCATTTCATCGATGTGGCGATGCATCGCAAAGCTTCACGTGAGGATTCATAATCGATTAATGAACGCCGATGCTTAAAAAAATAAATAACGTGAAAGCTGTGTTGCAAAGCCGGTACTAAAAGAGCCTTATCAAATGTAAGTTATTTGTTTTTGTGTAAGGAAGATGATTTTTACTGGCGCACAATGTGGTAATCAAGGTGCTGTGGAGGAAAATAGAGGAACCAGCAGAAACGGTCCAAAGTTTGGGATCAAACGCGCAGCTACGGGCAGATTGGCTAATGCTAACTAAGCTAGTGGATAGCAGACTCACGCCGTGGGTTCCAATAAAACACGATGATCTTGGAACTAAGAATGACTAAACTCTACAAGCGGAAGAAAAGTCCCACCATCCTGTTTATTCGTAGCTGTCTGCAGCTATGGAGCAGAGCCACAGCAGCTACCGGGACTCATGACGTTGTTGCTACGAGATTGCGCAACACACCGCTCCAGGACTATGGCAAGCCATTGTAGTATTTAATTCACAAACACTTCTATCTGTGTGAACGTAATTTAAACTGGATTAATGCCAACCCGTACATTATAGACATGCCACCATTACATTGTCACCAGTAGAAATGAAATGTTATTCAATATCTCAAAAGCTGTAAGACAGTTGAGGTGCTAGCATGTTGTTTTGCATGTTATTGAACTGTTTTCTAATAATGTTCTGTTGTTAAATAAAGTAAAGGAAGGAGAGAGAAAAATGTTTCCCTAGCAGGTTTTAAATGTTTAAAGCTTTCCCTGATCGAAGTTAAGTTGGTCAAAGTGCAAATATTTACACAAGTCATGCAGTCATAAAATAAGATTTTGTCTTTGAAAAATAGTTAAATGTAAAAAAAAAAATAGTAGTTACTGAGAGTAGTTTTAGAGGAACTGAGTTAATTGATAGGTTATTTATTTACAAATGTAGACAAAGAAGAAGACAATTATCTCGTATGAAAAAAAAGCATTAAAAATGTCAATAATCAAAGAATCGTGGCACCAGTAATCGAATCGAACCAACAACCATTATAATCGAAGAATCGAAGCATCGAAGCTCCCATAATCGAAATCGAATCGAATCGTGAAGTACCCTTTTTGGAACACCCCTAATTCAAATACCTCACCATCTGTATAAAAACAATTTTCTCCATTAATTTATCTAGTATTGGCAGAATGCTAATGGGCCTACTGTTGTCAGCCGAGAGACTAGCACTCTTCAACTCTGAACTCGACTTCAAAAAAAAAAAAAAAACCTTGACAGAAAACAGTGTTATTTAGTGGTGAATTTGTTTCATTTGACAAACTTTAAGCTCAAAGCTGCTGCAAAGATGTTGAAAGTGAAACAACGGTGGTCATTACTCACTGTGTGAGCACGCGCACTCCAACACGAGAACTTGAGTTCTGGCCTATATGTCGGCACAACGGCCGAATATAAACAAATATGAACCACAACCAGCACAACAAAGCTCATTTCATAACGTGAAACGCATAAATGATGTCTTACCATTGACGACTCGTGTTATAATCCGTGTTATGGGAGACAAAACTCCGATCGGTGTGTGTATTCCAGCTTCACAACAGCATAAGAGCCGATGCCTGGATGAGCTTGCTTCTCTCCCAACTCAACAACAAAGGAGGGCGCCATTACACACGAGGCGAGGCCCGGGCTCGTAAATACACGGTTAGATCCCGTAGGTCACTGCCAGGTCGGGTTCAGTTATAACTTTTGTTGTTTTGGAGCGAGACGCTGAAGCCGTGCCCTGCTTCCTGCTTCCTTCCACCAATCAACGCGCTCCTCAGTCCTGCGCGCGTCCGAGACAGCCGAAATATCACGTGTGATCTCGCGAGAAAATATGCCCTTCACAACAAAGGATTAAACAATCACATTGTTTATTTATTTTTCCAATACAATTTAGTTTAATGGTCTAAAAGACTATAATAGGATGTAGATATCCACGGTATTATAGGTGCTGACCCCTTTAACTCTGGAGCACGTAAGCGGTAGTCTAACTCTATTGGTTAGTTCTGACCGACGCTCAGTTCATATTGCATGAAGCTCTACGGGGCAGGGGGCGGGCTTAGTAAAAAAAAAAAAAAAGACGTATCTCTTACATTATATCACACTAAATGATAAGACAATCACTTTTACGGAATCATACATAATTCCTGAAAGGGAAAAACTCTGGATGTTGCTGTTTGGATATTTAGAAAAAAATCCAACTTCATTTTTCTATTTTCCTCTCCAGTCTGGACTTTAGAAACTGCACATTTGTCCTTCCAGGGTATGTCCACGTCTTTGTCTCCATCACAGAGAGGATGTTTCCACTACAGAAGAGAGGAAACTGATCCTGAGGGTTCTGATATCTGGCTCATTTCAAGTGTTGATAGGAAAACAGCAACAAAAAGCTCAGTTAATAAGCAATTTAGAGCTTTAAATCCAGTCTGATGAAAGTTTAATGATATCAACACAAATTCTCCGTCACATAATCTCTCCTTTAATCATCTTCCACTGTCAGCACTGGGCGAGCAGAAAAACAGGCCTAATCTGACTGACATCGCCCCCAAATTGGCTCAGAGAAAGACGGGAAAATATGTCCACCAATTAATCAAGCCCCTTCTTGCTTTTCAAGTTCCTGTCTGGAATGCAGATGGTTGGAGTCACTGTGTGTGTGTGTGTGTGTGTGTGTGTGTGTGTGTGTGTGTGTGTGTGTGTGTGTGTGTGTGTGTGTGTGTGTGTGTGTGTGTGTGTGTGTGAAGCTGAGGAGCTCTACAGGTCATGATAACAGAACAGGCTGATGACTGGAGGGGAGTTGTGTTTTTATCATATTGTTACCATGACTACCTGCCCGTTTGATGTCCACCGGTAGCTCGGTGAACATCATACAGACTCTTTTAGTCGTGTTTAGTTGTAGGTGAGGCTTAAAAGCCAGACATTTGTAGGAACCAAAGCTGAGGTGAGAATTGAGACAGCTTCCAGAGTATTCTTTGCACTAGTGAAGATGACCGCATCCTGGGTATACCTTTGAAATTTGTCATTGACGCATGAACTTGGCAGTTTGTTGACATAAATAGAAACTAACTCAGGGCCAAGTATGGACTCTTGAGGTAGGCCAGCAGAAACCTCTAGCAAAGTTTATTTTACTGTTAACGCAGACACACTGTGTACTGGAGTCTAAATATGAGTTTAGCTAATTGCATAAAAAATTAGAAGAATTTAATTTAGACAGAAGAATTTCATGCTTTACAGTGTCAAACGCCTTTTTCAAATCTAGGAACACAGCACCAACGCAACCATTAATATCCAACATCTGTTTAACCTTTTTTATAAACAGGCAGTTTATCAACTCTGTGAAGTGATTTTAATGAACACCAAACTGCATTGTATGTAAGGGACAATGACCTGTGTTTAAATGTTTGTTTATGGTTTTGGCCAACCATCTTTCAGAAATCACAGGGACGATACTGATATACCGGTAGTTGGCTATATTTGAGGTGGAGTATACAGCGTTGGGAATACGGTCGGTAAAGACTTTTCTCCCTGGCCCTGCCTCCCTCATGCTTCCTTCTACGAGGCTAGGTTATACTGAGTCATCTCTGTAGTTATGCTGCTATAGGCTTACCCCGACTTCACATAGGAGGCATCAGCGGAACGTCGATGCTTCAAACAGAATTCTTCATTGTCTATGAATTGATCCAAACTGGCCACGGCACGGAAATTTTCAGGTGCGTCCCAGAAGCGGAATGTCGCGCTACTAAAGATAGGATCGGGTTTTGTTTTTGCTGTGAGCTGCTTCTGGGTCACGTCAATTTCCGCAGTTAACATATGGCTAGACGGGACATCACACTCGGTTTCAGTGTAAAATGTCCAGTAATTTTCAAAATAAAAGTCTATTGCAGCGATGCGATTTCTTATCTATGTAGACCAGGGATTCCCAAAGTGTGGTGCGCGCACCCCCAGGGGTGCGCGAGCTGCCGCTAGGGGGTGCGCGAGGTAAAAAGCGTAATGGCGGTGAATGGTGATTACACAAAAAAAAAAAAATTACACATAAAACAATGCCGCCAATTTGCCGCAAAGCCGATGCGCATCTGGGAGCCTAAGGTCGTTTATAAGAGCTCAGACTGTGGTAATGTTGCGCAATCATGTCCGTTTTATAAAGATTGCGCGATGGTGGCATAAAGGAGGTATGGGGGCGGTCTCTGCGCTTCCGTGTATCTTGGACATAACTTGCTTTTTATTGCGATCGAAACCGTGCTCGTTAAGTTTTTATTTTCAGGAGCAGGTGTGTGTCCTCCACCATCCCAGCTGTCAGATGATCTGGGCTGCAGAAGCTCCTGCTCTGCGTCTCTCCAGTTTATCATTTCAAACTTATGCCCGTGTTTACTTTCACTTTCATAGCTCCTGTCCGGAGCTCGGCATTAATTCATCACGATCATGACACCGGCACCGTGTGTCTTATAAAAAGGGCGTTATACCTGCTGATCACCTGTCTGTCGCTCCTACTGCAGCCGCAGAGACCCTGAGTGCAACAGCTCGTCTGCCGCGGCCGCTTCCCCTCTCACTGTGCAGACGTGCAGCGGCAAAAATCAAACCCATGTGCCGAACTAAATTAACTTGTTTAAAAGTGATGGAAACTGCATCCTGCAATGAAAAATACCGCGTGGAGGAAGCTCATTAAAACGCGTCATCACCGTGGATTTAATACGAGTTTTCAAGAACCAACTCCAGGCGGAGTGAGGTGAGTTTCATGGCTCACTGCAGAAATAAAAACACACGGAATCAACATCAAACGCAGCTAATCTCCACTTCCACCCACTAGGAGCCGATGCGGCTAATAAATAAATAAATAAAATAATAAATATAATAATAATAATAATAATAATCGGTCTTTGTCAGATGACGTATCGAGCGCTGTGGCGCGTTGCATGATGGGAGAGCTTGGTGTATAAACGGAGATTTCTTCATATGATTTGAAGAGCTTTGCTTGTCTATATTATGCTTTTAAATTGTTAATGTGTAATTATGTTATTTAAGTGTCATTTTCCTTTCAATTTAGTCTCAAAAATATAAGATTTTGCACATAACCGTTTAATTTTGTCTGATGACAAAATTCTAAGATGTTACTCGGCACCCAAGTAGCCTTTTTATCAAATAATTTTTGACTCTTACTTTAGTAATTTTGGGGATGGCTTCTTTTTACTGCCATTTGAGTAAAAATATGTTGAGGTAGCGCTACTCTGACTTCAGTACAACTTTCGGTTTCTCTACTCTGGTCTCGAGTGAAAGGGGATCCCTGAAAATGCTCACCTTGGCAGAGACGATCGTGTTGTTGCAGTCCTGCGGTCGAAATGTTAGCATATCTTGTACCCAGCCATGTGTGAAATGTCCATATGCCTCAGATGATTTGTAATTTTAAACTGCTGACACATGTATGCGCTGATCCCGAACACCAGATAGTTTGATATCCAACGCGGTAACTTGGAGGCAGTGATGAAACGTCTGAGCTCTATTTGTTTATGTGGAGTTCGTAGGGATCTACATTGTCGATTGTAGACCATTTCTCAAAATATCGATCCCTCCTTCACAAGTTGATCCCTGTAAGGGATGCGTTCGTTCTTCATATTTTTATCCATTGTTTTGATTGTTTTGTGTGCTGTTCCAACTTCGGCTGCGGATTCCCGCAGCAACGCGAGTCAACATACACGAAACATGGCGCCAAGGGGGTGTGGTTCACAGGCAGATCACGTGTCTGACAAAGACCGATAAATCTCAACACGCAAAGTTGTGAGATTATTTATTGCTTTTCTGCACTATTTAGTCTGTTGAGAGTTTTAATTATTAAAATCTGTTATATGGTCACTGACAGCAGCTACATTTAAGTTTCACTTCCTGGACATGATCATCCTGAGAGTTTTAGCTGAAAACAGCTGCTGGGCTTTTCTGGTTATCTTGAAGACATTTAGCCTCTCATCCTAGAGGCTCCTCCAGCTCCCAGACTTTGTAGGAGGCTGTGAGTTGTGGTCAGAAACAAACACACTGATTGTGCTGCAAGTCTCTTTTGTTTTCTGGGGGGGGGGGTGCGTCAACACAGTCGGGACATAGAAGGGGGTGCGCGGCTAAATAAGTTTGGGAACCGCTGATGTAGACTATGTCTATACGTGTGACATCACGGCTTATTTACTCCCTGCATCGTTCGAGAAGTGCAGCGGTGAGTTTTTTATGGCTTTAATCCTGGCAGTGGAGAGGAACAACATTATGACTTCACACAGTGATGTCACACGTGATTTCCTTCTTTTGGTTTAAAGGCGGACGGCATAAACAAACCGTGACCTTTGAAGCCTTGAGGGATTTTGTGATCTTGCAAGTCCTGCGAGGAGGACGGTGGAGAAGCTGCTCTGCGGCTGAGACTCTTCCGTTGTGAAATGGCATGCAGCAAAGCACACGAGTAAAAACATTCTGCTGCCGTTTTGCACCGCTGATGCCACCAGTGTGAGGTCAGGGGTTCTACTGCTGGAGGACGTACTGATCAGGTGCTTCTGCTGACACCAGTCCACAAATCCTGTGTCCCCTGTCTGTCCTCTGACTCGTCCTCAGCTGTGATGAGGCCGACCATGGCGGGTTTTATCAGTGTCTGTGGAATGCTTTACTGTTGAACGTTAGAGTCAAGTTTTAAAGGTCATCTGAAGACTTACTTTTATTCTCTAGCCTTCCTGCACAAGGGTCAGTAATGTGATCTTAATGCCAGTATTTTATGTGTTGTAATCTTGTGTTAGATGTATTTAATGTAATCCTGTTTAAACCGGTTCTTATCTGTTTTTATGGTTGCAGGGTTTTATGTGTATGTTGTGTTCAGCACTTTGGGTCACCCTTCTGGGTCAGGGTTAGGGCGCGTGATGGACCCATGCACTTTTTGGACTCCTAGGGTGGGGCCTAACATCTGTATAAATCTATCATAGTTACTGTAGAACAGCAGGAATGACTGAAGACCATGCAGGCTGCCTTTGTAGGCCTCATGATAAAAGCTTGGCTAAAGGCTTTCTTCCATTGCAGCATTTAAAGCTCATGTTAATCTATCAAAGTTCAGATTAACCCAGATGATTAATTAATCCTATTACACTGAAAATCGGAGTTCCCTTTGTTAAGACGACACACACAGAACGACGGAAATATGGGTCCTACATGGTTCCCCCTCACTTCTGGCTCAGCTGGTGGAACAGTCAAGCTGTTGTTTCCATCTCTCTCCCAATCCCCTTCATGCTTGTTGTCATTTTCAACCTTTAAACAGACTCAAAGAGCTGATTAATGGCAGCAAATGTGAGCCAAACGTGAAATAAAAACCATGGGAGCACCACTGATCCCTGCACAGATTAGATTCTCCTCTGCTGGGACACGTGAGAACGCTGCTGAGC
This sequence comes from Aphyosemion australe, assembly GCA_006937985.1. Classification (NCBI taxonomy): domain Eukaryota; kingdom Metazoa; phylum Chordata; class Actinopteri; order Cyprinodontiformes; family Nothobranchiidae; genus Aphyosemion; species Aphyosemion australe. The sequence continues at coordinate 1,139,337 of SSNS01000005.1, read as the reverse complement.
TAACAAAGGAAAAATTTTATATCCTTGTTTTTCTGGATTGAAACATGTAGTTAAGCCTTTAGATGTCACAGGTATGGATCAACTTTCCTCCAGCTCGCAAGAGGATGTGTTTGTTACATACTGCTGTTTCAGGCTGAACCAGACGGAGGGGAACAGCCTGGTTCTCACCAGGCTGGGCCGGTTTGTGTTGCTACCCTAGAGGCCCACGGATACACAAAGCCAGAGCTGAAAGACAGAGATGCACCCAGAGGAGACGAGGTCTGGGATTACCGGGCTGGAGAGTCAGCAGATCAGGTTTTCATTTGTGTTCGGTTCTTGTTCTGAAGGAGAGGCTCGGCTTTAACTGCAGGTTTCTGAGGCTTATCTGCTGATGGGAATAAAACCTGAAACATTCCAGATGTTAAAGGTCTGACTGCTTTTCTGTTACTGTGGGTTTCTAAAAATCGCCAACAAATAAACTCACGCCAAGCATTTTAGGAGTTTAGTTAACCATAAACTTTATTTAACCAATCACTGTCAACAGTAGTCTACTGGGAATTCCACCTGATAAATGACTGGTTTTACTGGGAACACAAAAGTATTTAAAACTTTGCATTTTTATTCAGTTGAGGCAAAACAAGTTGTAATTCATCCTTATCATTATTATAATAATTATTATTAAATAGTATTATAATTATTGTTAGTAGTAGTAGTATTGGTAGTAGTAGTAGTGTTGGTAGTAGTAGTATAGTACTAGTAGTGGTAGTATAGTAGTAGTAGTGGTAGTAGTAGTAGTATTCGCAATATTAGTAGTAAATGGTAAATGGTAAATGGCCTGTATTTGTATAGCGCCTTCTTAGGGTTCTACAACCCCCCAAGGCGCTTCACAACACAATCAGTCATCCACCCATTCACACGCTGGTGATGATGAGCTACATTGTAGCTACAGCTGCCCTGGGGCACACTGACAGAGGCGGGGCCTGCCGTACACTGGCGCCACCGGTCCCTCTGACCACCACCAGCAGGCAAGGTGGGTTAAGTGTCTTGCCCAAGGACACAATGACAGCGACAGACTGAGCAGGTCACGAACCTGCAACCTTCCGATTGCAAGGCGGCCACTTAACTCCTCTGCCACCATCGCCCATCATATTAGTAGTAGTATTGGTAGTAGTAGTATAGTAGTAGTAGTAGTAGTAATAGTAGTAGTATTGGTGGTAGTAGTAGTTTAGTAGTAGTATTGGTAGTAGTAGTATAGTAGTAGTAGTAGTAGTAATAGTAGTAGTATTGGTGGTAGTAGTAGTTTAGTAGTAGTATTGGTAGTAGTAGTATAGTAGTAGTATAGTAGTAGTAGTGGTAGTAGTAGTGGTATTTGTAGTAGTAGTAGTATAGTACTAGTAGTGGTAGTAGCAGTAGTATTGGTAGTAGTAGTATAGTAGTAGTGGTATAGTAGTAGTAGTATAGTAGTAGTGGTATAGTAGTAGTAGTATAGTAGTAGTATTGGTGGTAGTAGTAGTAGTAGTATAGGTAGTAGTAGTATTAGTAGTAGTATAGGCAGTAGTATTATAGTAGTAGTATTGGTAGTAGTATAGGTAGTAGTAGTAGTAGTATAGGTAGTAGTAGTATAGTAGTAGTAGTATAAGCTTCAACACACAAGACATTAAAAGCTGTTATATAAAAATATAAAAAACAAATGAAAAAGGAAACATCAGCAAATAGAGAACTTAACATATTGGGTGGAAAATGTAACGTAATCATTTTTTCTAACTTATGATTCAAACAACCACAGATTTTTTAAAACTTTGTTGTTTTACCTCATTAGTTTTTTTTCTAGTTTAGTTCAGTGTACGCTTTAATGGTGGTTGACCTGCAGGTAAAGGGTTAAATATAACAACCTTCTTGTGTTTATTAACCTTAGAGGACAGTTGGGTTTACCACAGAACCAACCACACGTTTTATTTTATTATTTCTATTTCAAAGCAGTTTGATCGTTTTGACCACATTGGTGTACTCTAGCTATCTGAAACAAACACTTCACAAAATATAAAAAGCTGTTTGAATATGTCATTTAATATTATTAACTTAGGTTATCTTATTGACTCAGCTCAACAAAAGTAATGCATCTCCTTACTTTCAGGAGGTCCACAGAATGTAGATGGAAGTCTTCAGCTGGTCCAAAACGCTGGAGCTAGGGTTCTGATGAGAACTAATTTTAGCTTCCCTACATTGGCTGCCTGTTAAATTCAGAATCGATTTTAAGATCCTCCTCCTCACATAGAATGATCAAGCTCCATCATACATCAGTGGTCTGATTGTTCCATATGTTCCTAACAGAGCACTTGGCTCTCAGACGGCAGGTTCGTAGGATGGGAGGCAGATCTTTTAGTCATCAGTCGGACGAGATTCTCCATCCAAGCAGGGTGTTTCTGGCACTTCAATTTGATTCAGTGTTGTTGTCCATTCCTTCGGCCGTTGTACATGCAGCACCTGTTTACTATTTGTTTTGCTGTAGGCTAACCAGAAGAATGCCGACATGAACGGGCGTATGTCGTACCTACTGTAGCGGAGTGGAACACCATTCAATAATTCAACTTTCTAACGAACATGTAAACTAGGATAAAGCTCGACTTAGATGCACATGTAAACACACTTCATGCAGTCTGCTGGGTTTCCTAAAGTCGGGTTCACAGGGCAGGAATATCATGCATATTTTTGACACGCCCCACTCCTTCCAACAACCTTACTGTTGAGCATGATTACTGTAAAGGCTCTAAAGATAATCTTATCAGATAATTCCACCTTTTGTGGTGTTACGAGCACTCCTGTACACTCAGAAGGACATGAGGACCGCTCTGACCCTTAATCCAAGCTTTCAAACATGTTGGTCTGTCTTTGTCTGGTTCTGGGTCTTGGTTCGGGGACAAAGCAGCATGCTGCCTGTGGATTATGACGTGTAGCCAATCAGAAAGAGAGGTGATGGAAGCACGCAGCATGCTTCTCCTCCACCATGTCTGTTTACTGTTTTATCTTCTGAGAGTTCCCATCTGAGCGGGGACGAAGGAGAAAAGGTTTTTTGTGTCTAGTTAAAATCACAAGACTTTCACAACACAATAACATTTAAAAAAATATTTTAATTTAAAATTTAAAAAAGATAAAGTAAGAATAAAGAGTAAAAATTAAAAATGAAGCATCTTGAAAAATGCCTAAAGGTTATCTTTAGAGCCATTACGGTAATCCTGTCTCATGCATTTTTAGATAATGTCACCTTACCCTGGTGGGGGTTTGAGTGTCCCAGTGACCCTAGGAGCTAAGTGCTCTGAGGCTTTATAACCTGGTAGGGTCACCCATGGCAAACAGGTCCTAGGTGAGGGATCAAAGTGCAGCCCACAAGCCTCTATTGTGTGGGAGTTGTATTGATTAGATGCAGGAGGGTGCGACCTGGAGTGAAACTGTTTGGAATTAGGTTCAGAGCTTGTGTTCAGAGATCCTCGGAGCAGGAAGATGAGCTGCTGTAGGGATCAGCTCACCCCTAGAGAGAGCATCAAGGTTCAGAGAGCTGAGGAGGCAAACACCATAAAGGTGTGGAAGACAGACGGCCAATTAGGAGAGTGAACAGGAGAGGAAGGGAAAAATAAGAGGTGGGGTGAAGACTTGGCTTGTGTTTGACAGCTGGCAAGCTGAGAGAAACCCGATCCACCAATGGGACAACCTCAGTGGAGAAGGGAGTAGAATACGCTTTAATGAATTCAAATGGTTGCTTTTGTTCGAAAAGGACCCGTGTGCAACTGTAAAACATCAGAATGTAAAGGCGATAAGATTAGAGCTGGATAACAGGGAGCAGAGGCTCCTCATGAAATTAACAGGGACGTACATCGCTGGCGCCGACGCTCGGCTGGCTGAGCGCCGCACACTCTGACACACCTTTGAAGTCTGAGCTCAGTTCTTTTCCTCACCATTGGAATATCTCCCAGTCTCTTTCAAACACACACGCACGCACGCACGCACGCACGCACGCACGCACGCACACACACACACCAGAACTGATGAGTTCCTCCTTCCTACTGACTGTTTCTCCATCCAGAGCCTCAGCGGTCATCAAAACCTTCATGAATCTGTTTCAGCCCCAACATGGCCGCTGTACTGGAACCAGTCTCTCTGGACAGGGCAGAAGCAGAACCTCAGACTGTGGCTCTGGTTGAATCCCAGCCCCAATAAAAGTAGAGTTTTTTACTGCATGTGCTTGTTTTAACTCACTAGTAAAATATAAAGATCAGATGAAAAGCTGGAGGAAAATACCAAACTGTGCTGTTGGAAAAGGGCTAATATTGAACCAGTACAGTGGCCTAGTGGTTTGAGTGTCCGCCCTGGGACTGGGAGATCAGGGTTCGAATCCCGGTCGGGTCATACCAAAGACTTTGAAAAAATGGGACCCAATGCCTCCCTGCTTGACACTCAGCACTAAGGGGTTGGATTGGGGGGTTAAACCACCAAATAGTTCCCGAGCGCGGCCACAGCTGCAGCTCACCACTCCCCACCATGGGGATGGGTCACATGCAGAGAACAAATTTCACACACACCAATGTGTGACAACTAGTGGGACTTTAACTAATACTGGGTAAAAGTGGAAGAGAGCGAGGCCTCCCCACTGATGAGCAGGTTAAGGGTCTGCAGCGGCGCCACTGGGCGGTCGAGCATCTGCTGAGGGAAGGATGTAAAACATGTAAACTCTAGCGATGACCAACAGTCAGTAACTCAACGTCTTTGGTGCAGAGTTGTTGTTTAACGGTGATTTACGGAGGATTGCCCCATCGCTGGTTAGTAAACTCCGCCCTCCCTCTTTCCACACTGCTCCACTCTCCTGTCCTTTTCTTCCTCAGTTCAGCTTCTTAAAGGTTTAGCTGTAAAGTTATAAAGTTTAACACCCCCCCCCCCAACATCTACCACCTTTGGACGTAATGCCTTTCATTTTGCAGCAGCACACGACTGGAATACATTCCAGAACACCCTCAAACTCACATCCTTCATCCCGATCTCCAAATTCAAGCAGACCATCCAAAATACAATAGTTGACTGTTGTTCATGCTGACAATCTGGATACTACATATATAAGCTCTTTTATTTATTTATTTTTTAATATTTTATACTTACTTTTTTTAATGTAAATGTTTGTGCTATGTTTTATATTGTATGCATTCACTGTTTTACTTATTTATGCAGCCTGTTGGCCAGGTCATGTTTGTAAATGAGAAGTGGTTCTGAAACAGTTCACGTGGATAAATAAAGGTAAATAATAAAGAATGAATTCACCTTCCTATACCTGAAGATCAGCTGGAACTCCTCTGAAGGGAAACCAAACATCTCACCTTTCTGTGGAGTTATGGCACAGCCAGAAATACAGATCTGAGGCTCCTAAAAGAAACAACAACCAAAGTCTCATGAAAGAGAAACGAGAGCTCACCTGAGATGTGGACCAGTCTGTCCAGCAGCGAGCTGACTGAAACCACGTTGTTTTAATAGCTGCTGTACATCTAGAGCAGCGGCAGCGGCGGAGTCGGGGGCAGCACATCTAACAGTGTAGAGATTACATGCCCATCACTCTCTGAGGTATCAGGATGTGTTTGAAGTTCAGCGGATCCAAATAGTAATTCTGTTCTACTGCAGAACCTTGTCCCTGACAGTATGGTGGGGAGCGCTGTCCCTGCTTTTCTTACTAGAAATCTTACAGTTTATCTTTAGTTTAACAAATGCCCATCTTTTCATATTTTTAGCACCAACACTGAGAGCCACGACTCTCCTCAGCCTCCCCCACCTTGAAACCCCTTTCTCACTCCCATCCAGCAACTTCTACGTTTAGCCCTGGGGCTGGTTATCTATAATTCATCTGTTATCTGGCACTCACAGTCCTGCTCGCTGTTCCACACAGCCAGCACCCACTTCACAGGGTAGAGCCGCCTTCTGTTGCTCGCTTTAATACAACTCTCACTGGACAACCAGATATTGATTGTAATCCAAGGTAAACAGCCTGGTTTGCATAATGACATGTTTCACAGAGGTAAACACGCCCGTGGAGCTGGGGCGGTGGTTTCAGGGGGAATTCTAACAGCTACAGGGGGTCCTGACCTCGGATGAAACTGTTTGTGTTGGGAAGTCAAAGATGGAATGAGGAAAACCCCAAAGAGCGACTCCCTGTGTAGCACACCCGGAGACTTTTACCAGTCCTGGGAGTGTTCATCAGTCAGCCACTAGAAATTCAATTCAGTTTATTTCTACAGCAGCAAATCACAACCAGAGTCGTCTCAAGGCTCTTCACAGAGCAAACATTCCAACTGAGTTCAGGTCATCATGCCAGTTAGTTAGAAGTGTCCTATGTAAGGAAACCAGCAGATATCGGGTCACTGACTTGTGTCAGAGTCTTTACAGCAATCCTCATACTAAGCAAGCATGTAGCAACAGTGGAGAGGAAAACTCCCCTTTAACAGGAAGAAACCTCCAACAGAACTTGGATCAGTATGAGCAGCCATCTGCCACGACTCACTGGGGATTGAGAAGACACACACACACACACACACACACACACACACACACACACACACACACACACACACACACACACACCTGACAAAGGTTGAAATAGAAACAAACTCCTCTGAACAGCAAACTTATTGACTGTTTTAGGAATTTGCTTTTTGTGCCAAGTTTGCTCTCTGTAAAGATGTCTGGCCAGTGGAGGGAGAGAAGTTAATGTTCTGACGAACACTCTTCATTTTCCCACGTCTGTACTGGTTCAGATCACAGCTGCCCATCACCCTAAAAGAGCACATGTGACCTCTCTGGTCATGGAGCTCCAGTAGCTACCACAGCCACCAGCGTAGTCACCAATCAGCAGCGTTCCCGCCCAGCGTCTTCACCGGGCCTTTCATCAGGCCGTTTTGAGTACCTACGCCTGATCAGGTACTCAGAAGGTTCCGGAAAACGGCCGGCCCAGTCAAGTGGAGACAAGCGCACATTGGGAACTTCCTGTAAATTTACCCCAAAGTTCCAATAAAGGAAACACACCTATGTGTCCTTGAGCAAGGCATTTTCCCATCTTGGTGGTGGTTGGAGGGACCAGTGGTGCCTGTAGGGCAGCCTTGCCTCTGTCAGAGTGTCCCAGGGCAGCTGTGGCTATGATGTAGCTCATCACTTCCAGAGGGTGAATGACTGTGTTGTAAAGCTCCTTGGGGGGTTGTGGAAGTCTAGAAGGTGTTATATATACACTGCTCACAAAAATTAAAGGAACACTTTTTCATTGGGCCTGGCATGAAATCAATGAAACCTGTCTGATAATTTTCTGGTTGATGAAGCAGCTGAGGGCATTGTTAATCACTTTCAGCTGTATTGGTGTTCATGGACTTAACGACAGGTGCACTAAAGTGGCAACAATTACAAAACCCTCAAAACAGGACTGGTTTAACATGTGGAGGTCATTTCAAGTTTCTCCCTCTTGATCTTTTTTGGCTGGTTTCCACTCGTGCTAGTTTTGGCTTGAGTAATTATCTCTACTGGCAGCATGAGGCGATTCCTTAACCCTACAGAAGTTGCACAGGTTGTCCAACTTCTCCAGGATGGCACATCCACACGTGCTGCAGCAAGAAGGTTTAATGTGTCTCCCAGCACAATCTCCAGAACATGGAGGAGATTTCAGGAGACTGGCGGTTATTCTCGGAGAGCTGGACAGGGCCGTAGAAGGTCCACAACCCATCAGCAGGACCGATACCTGCTCCTTTGTGCAAGGCGGAACAGGCTGAGCACTGCTCGTGCCCTACAGAATGACCTCCAGAGGGCCACTGGTGTGAATGTCTCTACCCAAACAATCAGGAACAGACTTCATGAAGATGGCCTGAGGGCCCGACGTCCTGTAGTGGGCCCTGTGCTCACTGCCCAGCACCGTAGAGCTCCACTGGCATTTGCTCAAGAACACCAGAATTGGCAAGTCCGCCACTGGCGCCCTGTACTTTTTACAGACGAGAGCAGGTTCACCCTGAGCACCTGTGATAGACGTGAAAGAGTCTGGAGAAGACAAGGAGAACGTTATGCTGCCTGCAACGTCGTTCAACATGACAGGTTTGGTGGTGGGTCAGTGATGGTCTGGGGAGGCATATCCATGGAGGGACGCACAGACCTCTACTGCCTAGGAAATGGTGCTCTGACTGCCATAAGGTATCCAGATGAAATCCTTGAACCCTTTGTCAGACCCTACGCTGATGCAGTAGGTCCTGGTTTTCTCCTAATGCACGACAATGCCCGGCCTCATGTGGCAAGAGTATGCAGGCAGTACCTGGAGGATGAAGGAATTGAAACAATTGAATGGCCTTCACGATCCCCTGACTTAAACCCAATAGAACATCTGTGGGACATTATGTTT
>SSNS01000005.1:1115481-1129301 GCA_006937985.1 Aphyosemion australe | reverse complement strand
CAGCTGTTGGTAAACAACCTTCTCCAATAATTTAGAGATAAAAGGCAGTTTGGAGATAGGCCTGTAATTTGCCAGGATAGACGTGTCAGAGCCTGACTTCTTCAGTATTGGCTGGACCACTGCTGCTTTTAGAGATGATGGAACTTGACATGAGGACAGGCTACTATTTATAATGGTTAATATAAATGGGCCCAATAAGGAAAATGCCTCTTTCCAGAGACGGGGGGGCAAAACATCAAAAGGAGAGCCAGTCGGCTTTTGTTGAGAGACAAGCCTACCCAGCTCAACAAGAGATAACTGGTTAAAAGAGGCCAGTGCAGCAGAGGGTGTGGTCATTAATGCAGAATCAGGATAGGAGCCTGACATTGATGATCTGATGATTGATATCTTGTCAACAAAGAACTTGTGAAACTCATTACAATCACCAGCAACAGTAGGGGTTAGACCAGGCTCTTGATATTCTAACACAGAGTTTAAAGTGCTGAAAAGAAACTTTGGATTATGTGAGTTTGTTGAAATAACATCCGCAAAATAAGCTACCCTAGCTTTCTTCACAGCCTCCTGATATTCCATCAGGGATGATGATACTGAAAAGCATTTTGAGTTGCAGAAATGAAGTTTTTGAAATCATGGACTAGCCTGCCACATCTTCATTTCACTCTGGTTTTAGGGTGTCTACACAATTGAGCCCTCTGTAGGCTGAAAACTTTTATTTCCATTAAAAGACTTGGCATCCTTTTGTTCCTAAGACATTGCCCTGTGGTTATTTGTATAGATATCCAACTTCATATTGAGATCTGATGTATCTAATGTGTTTCTTTAAAGTGTTCCTTTCATTTTTGTGAGCAGTGTATGTATATATAGGTCATTTACCATTTACCGTGTGTGTGACATAATATCCTCGTACATAATCGTCTGTGATCAGACTCGTGGGGATCAGTGTGAGGGAGACTAAACCACGCTCCAGGGTCGTGACCTTGTGTGAGCTCAATAGGCTTCTGCTGAGTCTGAGTCTCTGTGAACGTCTGCCAGGTCTGTTTGGCATCCTAACCCCTTCAGTGACTCTGCTTTCACCCTTCTGTTGCCTCAGGAAGGTCAAATGAATTAGCACATGCCTTTCAAGGGTAAGAGTCATGGCCTCTGTGCTATTTCAGGGGCCATGCAAGGTCACAAGGAGACCTCTGAGATGTGTCAGCTAAACCAGACGCTCAGATGGTGGCTTTATCTAAACAGCTTCAGTTATTGTTGATTTCTTCAGTCACTTATATCTAACTGCATCCAAGCTGCTGACTCTTTCCACAGTAGCTGGGCCAGAGTCTAGTGCTAGTGGCCTAATATCAGTACCACACAAGTTTACTGAAAGTGAAATAATACGATTGAGAGCTGAGTGGAGCTCAGCAGTGGTGGAGGAGTTAACACATGTGCAAAGAGTCTGAATCTGAGTCAGAACGTGTCCTTTAGATCAGACTGATGAGAGGGTCTCATTAGCTCTGCTTTGTGTGTTACGTCATGAAAATATACCAGAAAGTCAGCTCGGTCCTTAAAGCTTTGATTCACTTTGCTGATAGGGTGTTTACCTAAACAACTGTGTGACAAAGCTCAGAATCTGAGAGCTAACAAGGTTTAGATGAAAGTAGAAATATCACAAAAAATTCTGAAACTTGAAAAAAGTAGAAAAAGATGCTGCTTCCAGGTCAGCCCAGGGACCAGTAAAGTTCAAGATTAAAAATGAGATTAATAAACATAACGCACTAATCGTTTCTGTAATTAATTAATCACAATTAATGGGATAATTTGACACACCTAATTATAACACTCCACACATCTGTATAGCCCTTTTTACAAGACACACCATGCCGGCAAATCAGCATTATACTGCCATCACGGTGTGTCTTATGATCACGCCGTGGCGGCAATGGCGATGGAATTTGGCAGCATTCGTTTTGCCAAGCTTTGTAGTAATATTGCTGCAACGCCAGACTTGTGAATGCCCATTACACCTTGGTGCAACAGAGGGTGGGGTCATGATCAGGTGGGGAGTTGCTGCCGAGCTCCGGCTGGCAACTACATTGAAAATGGCATTGTTTTATGAAAGAGGCTTGTGAAACGTTGGTTATTAGAGCAGGCAAACCCGAAGAACTTTAGTGTAACGTACCTAACCTGACCTGACTTAACCTAACTTAACCTGACCCTAATCCAACTATCGATTAAACTACTAATTTATCTCTAATCCAGGAAGGCTTTAGGCAACGTGTGAACTTTATTCACTTCCTTATTTCTTCTTCATTGGATTATTTTTCATCATTTTTAAACGTTCTTGATGGTCTTTTGGAACAAACCAAAGGCTGGCACGACTCCTGAGGTGTCATTTAAAAACACACATTAGGATAATTCACCCAAACAAACACAAACTCAGTTTCCGATCCACTCAAGATTCATTCTTCAGCTTGACTTCTGCCATCATCTCATCAGAGACCCAAACAGGACCGGAACCAGGACTGGCACACCAGGCACACCCCCATGTTGGAATGAACTCCCTTCACCTAAATGACACTGATGTTATTTCTCCCAACAGAGGCTGTTGTCTAAAACAGTGAGGTTGAACGTGTTTACGACTTTTACAAAGAAACACATTTTATATTAATCAATGATTTAATCAGGAATGTGTCCTCTAAACCCCAAAGACGAGATGATTCAGACGGTTGTCGATTCCACGTGTGACATCACAGCTACGCCGGTGTCGACTCCACGTGTGACATCACAGAGCTAAGATGTTGGTTGTTTCTCTATGCCAACCTCGCCTTGATGCCTTGGTCTCGCCCCGGTTGCCTAGGAGATACGTCATCAGGAACCGCCAAGGCATGTTCCAATCGGTTCCAATGTTCATGTGCTTCCAAGGCATCTGTGCTCCGTTTGCTAGCCGTTTAGCTAACTGACCAAGGATACATGAGAGGTGCCTTGTTGCCTTCTCTTGGTCAAAGATTTCCCAGAATGCAGCGCGGTATTTTCAAACAGATGTGATCAGGAGCCAGCAGCAGCTACTTCAGGGGCAAATTTCCAGTTTAAATGTAAGTCAACTAATTGTAGCTGTTGGGCTGATATGTAAAATGTTTATTAGATCCAAAGCAGTCATCTATGGTTGGTTAGTTGCTTAGTAGTTGCAGCTTTGGTGGCTAGCAGGTACTAACTCACTTACACATTTGATTTAACCAATTTATACACAATTAAATAAGTTAAAGGCTCGATATACATCTATATTGTAACTTAACATTACTATGATGGGCGGGACGTAAACAGAGCACGAGAGCAGGCGGCGGGCTCTGGACGGCCGCGGTCACGTGGGGTAAGTCTGTTTCATTTAACCATTTTCTTTGACCAAGGAAGGACAGCGTCCTCGTAAGCAAGGCGCCTTGTAGGCAAGGCAAGGTTCCTTGACATTGAGAAACACCCGTGGTTTCTGATCTGCTGACTCATCGGGTTAGGCTGATCTAAAACTGGAACCCTTGTTTTTGTTTGGTTTACTCATCTCTAACAGCTGATGGCCACAGATCATCATGATGTCATCATGTTTTCACAAGTTATTGATAAATGACCTGCACTTGTACAGCACCTTTCAGAGTCAGAGGACTCCAAAGCGCTTTACACTACAGTGAATCATTCATCCATTCACACGCTGGTGGTGATGAGCTACAGTGTAGCTACAGCTGCCCTGGGGCGCACTGACAGAGGTGAGGCTGCCGAGCACAGGCACCACCGGTCCCTCCAACCACCACCAGCAGGCAAGGTGGGATACGTGTCTTGCCCAAGGACACAACAGAAGAATTGTCTGCTGTGAGCTGGGATCGATCCTACAACCCTCTGATTGCTGGACAACCCGCTCTAGCTCCTGAGCTGCTAAATGACCCTGTATATGTTGATTCTTGGGTTGGCTGTATTTATTTTCTGGGTCTGCTCTCCAGATGCACCCGTACAGAAAAGACACCAAGGTGGAGAGGTAAGCCAGCGTTTAATCTATCACCGCCAACCCAGCAGCTGAACTCAGATCTGCTGCCAGATAGACAGGAAGGCTGCATCGCTCATTCAACAGCTGGGAGCTGGGAACAAGAAGAGATGTTTGGACTCTGAGCAAAAGAGTAAATGTTTCCTTTTGTCGGTCAGTTTTATCAAAGGCAGGCATGAATAAAAGTCACGAAAAAAAAATACACACATTTATGTTTCCAAGCTGGAATGCATCCCAGGCGACGAGGCATGGAGATCAAAGCATATCTGAAATAGAAGCGTGTTGAGAGTGTAATGAGGCTCCATTTTCATAAAGTTCACCAGTTAAAGAGGCCAGGAGGTGTTCAGGACTCCGCACATCTAGTTTCACTGGTTAGGACTCTGGAAAACCGTTTAAAGGGAATGGTCAGAGTTCAGATTTGGAACCTTGCTGTTTGGAGAAGAAGAGATAACCAGAGTGGTCAGAGATCTGGACTTGTCCCTGGTTACAACAGGTAGCGCCCGGTTCACACCGCAGGATGTTTTACATTGTCAGCCGATTTTCAAAGCATGAGAGACCATCACCGTGTTTAGTCCTACAGTGTGTGGCGTGAGGCCAAATCAGCACAATCATTAACCGGGCTTTAGTCTCTGACAAGCCTGCATCACCGTGATGCTGCTTTAGTAGCTGGACGTTAGCATCCACCCACGCTAACGAGAAACAACAGCATTCACACTAAACATGGTTGGACTGTAGGATTAAATGTGCGTTCTGTTCCGGGGTTATAGGGCTAGACCACACCCTGCTGCTCAGCTACAATCAAGCATGAATGTCCATGCATGTTTTAATAATGTGGAACAGCAAGTATCCCCTTTTAAATCTATTTTTTAAACATTGGTAGATTAAATAATTCATTAATGAATTCATTTTTGTACATTTTATGTAAGATGATTGTGAAAATCTCACTTTGGGCATCTAAAGCTGGTTTCTCTCACCACAGAGTGATTTTTAGTCCAGATAATTGTTTGTTCCAAAAGCAAGCAGTGCTCTCCATCCCTCTGATCCGACGACTGATCAGTTAGACTGGAAAATGTGTGCTGCCACAGCAGCACTTGTGTGCCTGCTAAAAGAAAATCTGCACGTCAAAATGTTGTGGAGAAGGCTCTAAATTATAGATCAGAAGCTCACTTCTTCAGCAGCGATTGATTTTGTTCTTTGCCGTTATTATTTGGAGCCATGAAAAAATACATGTGCACATAAACCCACGTCCTCTTCCCATCCAAACATCTGAGCAGCCACCAACTCTGGTGGAAAACCCAGAGAACCACCAAGAAACACAAAAACGATATTCAGCCACAAGCTTGTGTAACACGTGGCCTCAGGGAGAACCCAGGAGATCCAGGAGGTGCTAGCACCAGGACGCTCGGGACTGCCGGCAGCAGCAAACCCGGGGGGGGGGGGTGTCATTTAGCTTCCTTATACTGGAGGACATGATGACACAACCACATCTCAACATTTTAATATTCCAACTGTATGAAGCTCGTTCAACAGCCTCCCAGACGACTAAGAGTCTAGAACCATCTAGAGATTCTGAAACTGATTCCTGCACAATTCTAAAAATGCAAATGAGGAAAAGTGACTGATGACTGCAACAAGACACCTGCCGGCTTCAACGATAAAAAAAAGCACAAAGTTCTTCATAAAGGCCGTTTTCACAGAGCCACTGTCCAGCCAGCTGGGTAGAACAGTAACGTTTATTTATATAATGTGTTTAAGATCAAAACTTCATGGAGCTTCATGAGCACAAAAAATACTAAAATTGGCAGAAACAGCAGCATGAAGAGAAGGTAGCAGAGAAGAATCAGCAGCAGGTCCCACCAAAGCCACCTGAACAGGTGAGTTCCTAAAGGAGACCACTGAGTCCACTGGTCTCAGGCTCAGGGGGAGAGAGTTCCAGAGTCTGGGGGCCACAGCAGCAAATGATCTGTCACCTTTGGTCTTTAGCCTGGTGCTGCACAACCAGTAGGCTTTGATCACTGGACCTCAGGGACCTGCTGGGGGTGTAGGGACTGACAAGATCACCAATGTATGATGGTGCTTGTCCATGTAAGGCCCTAAAAACCACAACCAGGATCTGGAAATGAACCCTGAAGTTAACCGGCAGCCAGTGAAGCTGGAAGAGGAGCGGGGTGACGTGGGTGTGTTTGGAGGACGTGGTCAGCAGCCTAGCACAGGCATTCTGGACCACCTGTAGACGCTTCAGGGAGGTTCTGCTCAGACAAGAGAAAAGCCAGTTGCAGTAGTCTAAGCGTGAGGAGATGAAGGTGTGGAGAACAACCTCCAGTTCAGAGTGGGACAGAATGGGACTCGGCTTAGCAATGTTCCTGAGATGGAAGAAGGAAGAGCCAACAAGAGAACTGACATGAGAATCCAGGGTGAGAGCTGGGTCAAAGGTTAAAGGTTATTTAGAAATGTATAAACAAAATGAGAGGGCTCTAAAAACCAAAACATATGCAAATAACATTCAGCCTCCAGTCAGCTCATGTCTCAGTAAAGGTTTATGGTTATCACCAAACTCCACCTGCAGTTCCCCCCTCATCCACCAGGGGCTGGATCCAGAAAGGAGCAAGTTTCCATTGATGCCAACACACACACACACACACAAACTCATGCACACACAAACTCATGCACGCACAAACTCATGCACGCACAAACACACACACACACACAAACTCATGCACACACAAACTCATGCACACACAAACTCATGCACACACAAACTCATGCACACACAAACTCATGCACGCACAAACACACACACACACAAACTCATGCACACACAAACTCATGCACGCACAAACGCACACACACACACTCACGCACACACGCACGCACACACACACAGCCCTATAACCTGTGCATGAGTGTGTGTGTGCGTGTGTGTGTGTGGGGCAGAGTTGAGAGTGATGAAGGGATCTGTCACACTCAGACACACAAACCTGTCCAGTGAGACATGGCTCCTCGGTGTCTCCACAACTGGAATTCCAGCCAGATAGATTGTTATCGGATCATCCTGTCACTCACCTGAAGTTCTTTAGACTACAGAGCAGGTCAGACCTCACAACAATCAGGAATATAAGATTTAAAAGATGTGTTCTTTTTTTTTGTCATTAAATGTGTTTACAACGAGACTAATGGTTGGTTTCACTTTCTAAATCGTGGGATTAGGTTATTCCTAATTCCTAACCACTGAATCACAGAGGAGAGTTTTAACCACAGAAAGAATCTTTCACGACACGTTGTGTGAAGCATTAGTCAACATCTGGACCAGCTGTGGGTTTCTGTGTAAACATGACTCGACGATGTCAAGTTTCACATTTCTAATTTACTGTCAGTGAATAAGAGTAGAATAAAGTAGAATAGGGTATACTAGAATAGAGTAGAATAGCCCTTGATTGTCCCACAGTTGGGAAATGTTGGTGTTACAGCAGCGATCAGGTAGAGTAAGGAATAAAAGGCTGAAAAAAATGGTATCACACAGGATAATGAGATTCTAGACTTAAACACGATAAACAAGCAGAATAAAGTGAACAAAATCAGCATCAAACGATAGAAACCAAAGAAAAGCAGACCCTTTGTGTCTGCAGCGCCTGTGAAAATGGAACTGGTATAGAGCTGTTATACAGCTGGTTGAATCTTCCCGTCATCTACCTTCTCTGTTAACACGCTGGCCAATGTGACTAAAGGATCTGCAGCGGCCACATCTGGACCTCTGCTCCAGCTCAGCACTTCTACACACCAGTTTTCATCCACAGAGCACTTCTCAGTTATTTTCTGTGTGATCTATAAAGGGGGTGAGGGGGTGTAGACAGGGAACTCTATGAGAACATTAGCCCCACTGAGCATTTTCATCAGGACCACTGAGGTCTTTCCCCATTTCTGACCCTTTTCACAGTAAATCCTGGGGTTTCACTGTATTTCCTGACCTCTTTCTGATGGCTACGTCAGTTACAATCCAACATTTCGTCCGTCAGATTGGCGTTTCCTGACTTTCTCTGTTGGGTAAAACAGGCAGTCCGTTTGAGCACTGCTGCCACCTAGTGACTGGAGGTAGGTTTAGGGTTCAGGCATGATACAAAGATGGGTTCTCCTGCCTCTCGGGCCTTGGGCGTGACCCACGAGTTAAGGAGAACTGCACTACGATGATATTTTATCTTTCCCGTCGTAACTTTGGTCCACCTTCAGTTGGTCCAGGTATGGGTTAGGTTAGCAGATGAAACACAGGAATGCCACACTGAGTGTGAGACACACACATCTGACCCTCTTCACACGCTCTCACGCCACACCTCCAATATCTCACGCTGAAGAACCCCCCACCCCCCTCTCATGGACGAGAGACGGTCTTATTGGCCACACACACAAAGCTGTTCAGATCCACTACACGTGTCTGAGCGAGTGCCAGTCTGGTCTGGCTGGATCAGGCCAGTCGCTCCACTGGGTAAGAACACACTCAAAGGCAAGTCTGTCTCAGTCCTCCAGGTTCAGGGCGAAGGACCGATAAGGACATTAGAGTGTTGACAGGTCCTGTCTTCTCTCTCTCCACCACAAAAACACACTTGGGTTTAGATTACAGCTCAAACAGCGCTGTGAAACATTCATTTAGTCTCATGGGAATAAAACTAGCCTGACACTGAACAGCAGTGAGCAGATCAACATCTACCTTCAGGTCATCCTGACATTCTAACCCTTCCTGGTGGGACTTTCTCCGTTTAAAGACAACGCTAAAATTACATTTATTGTTTTTAAACAAATTCATTAGATTGTTCTGTCTTTGGTTTAGAAAACATTCATTTTGTTCTAACAAACACGTTTTGCTCTGTTCTTCACTAAAGAGGCTGACCCACGCTGCCGGGCCTCGACCTGGGACCGTCCTGACTGAGTCAGGTACAGGGGCCAGGTGTGAGGTCAGGTGTCATCGATCAGAGCAGAGTCATGCTGTATACGCCCAAATTAATACAAACATGAAGCACTTTAGAGGAGAAAGACATCATCTCCTTTGTAACCGATATTTGGTCTAATAAATAATCCAAGACTCACCATAAATAAACAACAACGTCTATAAACTCCCACTCATTTCCTCACATGGCTAAAGAAGTTTTATTAACAGTCAAGGTCAAGGTCAACTTTATTTGTATAGCACCTTTACTGTTGCTCACGCAACCCAAAGTGCTGAACAGAACAATGCCATGAAATAAAACGGCTCAAATAAAACATATTAAAAAATGATGGCGTTAAAAACAAAGTATATGATAAAACCACAAGCAAAAGTACAGGAGTAAACAATAAAAAACAGTTGAGAATAAAACAAGAACAATAACTACTACAATAAACCAGATAAAAAAGAACAGATATACAACTCAACCATTGTGAAAAGCCAAGTCAAATAAATAAGTTTTTAGTTTTGACTTAAAATGCTCCATGCTTTGAGAGGTCCTCAGTTCTAGGGGCAGACTGTTCCAGAGCCTAGGGCCAGACTGTTCCAGAGCCTAGGGCCAGCCACAGAAAAAGCTCTATCCCCACGGGACTGGAGACGAGCTTTTGGGACCACTAATAGTGACTGGGAACAGGACCTCAAATTCCTGGCAGGAGTGTAGATGGTGAGTAACTCATCAATGTAGGGTGCCAGAGAGAGATTTAAAAACAAAAAGCAAAAGTTTAAAATGGATCCTATACTGAACGGGAAGCCAGTGAAGGGAAGCAAGTGCCGGTGTGATGTGATCACGCTTCCTTGTACCTGTTAACAAATGGGCTGCTGCATTTTGGACCAACTGCAGACGATGCAAAGTGGAGTGTTCCAGACCATAATAGAGAGAGTTGCAGTAGTCCAGCCGACACGAGACAAACAAATGGATAACTTGTTCCAAAACATTTGCTGGTAAATATTTTTAACCCTTGCCATTTGCCTTAAGTGATAGAAGCCAGACTGGACCACTGCACTCACCTGTCTATCAAGTTTAAAAGAACCATCAATAAAGACCCCAAGATTTTTACGTAGGGCTTTACAAATGCTGATAAGGGACCAAGGGGACTCAGCCCCATTTACAAGGTCTTGTCTGCCAAAGACTAAAAGCTCAGTTTTGAGGTTATTCAGTTTCATAAAATTGATAGACATCCACTGCTTTACATCCATTAAGCAGTCCATTAAGGACGCAACAGATGACGGGATGAGTGGAAGATAAACCTGAAGATCATCTGCAAAACAGTGGAAGGTGATGTTATGTTTGGTGAAAATAGAACCTAATGGCAAGATGTATAAAGAAAAAAGCGTGGGCCCCAAGATGGACCCTTGTGGAACACCACTAGTCACAGGTGCTGTGTGTGATGTGAAAGCCCCCAAGTTTACAGAGAAAGATCTGTCCTGTAAGTAAGATGTAAACCATTTAAGGCCCACACATGACTCCAGACGAGACAGCAGAATGCCATGGTCGATAGTATCAAATGCAGCAGATAAGTCCAATAACAACAGAGCAGCCGAATTTCCAGAATCACTGATGACCAACAAATCATTAAAAACCCGTAAGAGTGCACTTTCAGTGCTATGCCTTGACTTGAAGCCTGATTGAAATTTTTCAGAAATACAATTTAAGGTTAAATAATCCTGTAGTTGAGAATTAACCACATTCTCTAAAACCTTTGACAAAAATCTGAGCTTAGAAATTGGTCTATAATTAGAAAGGCAAGTAGGATCCAGGCTCTGCTTTTTTAAAAGTGGAGTCACTGCAGCTTGTTTAAAACACTGTGGAACACAGCCTGAGAGTAGGAAACAATTGATTAGCCGAAGGACAGAAGAGGAAACACTACTGAAAGCCTGCTTAAGGATAATAGGTGGAATGCAGTCCAGTGGGCAAATAGAAGGCCTTAAACGATGAATAATGACTGATAGTTCCTCCAGAGATACCGGTTGAAATTGGCACCAGGATGTTGTACAATGGGGAAAGGAACTAGGATCTAAAACAGAAGGAATATAAATTGAAGATCTAATCTGTGTGATTTTATCTGAGAAAAAGGTCAAAAAGCTGTCACATAGTTTCTGAGAGGGTATAATACCACTGGCATTATTAGGATCCACAATAAAGTCCCAAGTATTCATCACACAATGGTGAAATTACATCTCCGCATTTGATCCATCCCCACGGTGGGGAGCGGTGAGCTGCAGCTGTGGCCGCGCTCGGGAACTATTTGGTGGTTTAACCCCCCAATCCAACCCCTTAGTGCTGAGTGTCAAGCGAGGAGGCATTGGGTCCCATTTTTTCAAAGTCTTTGGTATGACCCGACCGGGAATCGAACCCTGATCTCCCAGTCCCGGGGAGGACACTCTACCACTAGGCCACCGGAGCTGGTTAATACTGTTAAACGCTCTAAACAGTACCTGAGGTCTATGGCTATTTGTGGAGACAAGATTGCACATGTACTGAGATTTTACTAATTTAACTGAGTTCTGATAATCAGACAAACACTCCCGCAATCACATCAGAGACACATGTAGTCTGTCTTTTTTCCACTTCCTTTCAGCGCATCTGCAATCCCGTCTACAGGAATGTGTGACGTTATTCAGCCAAGGTTCTGGATTTTTCTTGGGGCGCGTAGCTTTCAGTGGGGCCACAGAGTCCAAGATGTCCAAGCACGTGGAGTTAAAAGAGTCAGCCAAGACGTTAACACAGTCAGAGTCCATGATTCCAGAGGTCAAGAAAGCAGCAGAAAAGGCAGAGATGGTTGCTTCATTAAAAAATATTTTCCGTACTGGAACAGCAGACTTATCCACAGGACCGTGTATATCCAAGGTAAAAAGCACCGGAAAATGGTCGGAGATGCCATGATCAGCAATACTTATATCTAGGCCATGCGATAAAACCAAGTCCAACATATGGCCCTTTTCATGAGTAGGACCAGTAACCCACTGGACTAGGTTAAAAGAGTCAATGATGTTTAAAAACTCCTTAACCATGGGTCTGGCATCACAGCATAAATGAATATTGAAATCTCCAACAATCAAAAATGCATCATAGTTAAGAGCAATTTCAGCCACAAAGTCTGAAAACTCCTTGATGAAGTTTTTATTAATTTTAGGAGGACGGTAAATGAGAGCACAAAGCACTGTCTGAGGCAGACGGAGCTCAAAGAGTTGGATTTCAAAGGTAGAGGGCTCAGATTGGAAAGATTTGTGACAGCGGAAATTATTTTTATAGACCGTTGCCAGCCCCCCGTCCCTGCCAGAAGTCCGAGGGGTATTAAAAAAGGAGCAATTGGGAGGAACAAGTTCAGAAAATGGCATAGTTTCTCCTCCTTGAACCCATGTCTCACAAAAAGAAAAAATCCAGCTGTTGCGTTTTTAAAAAATCGTTGAGAATAAAAGTTTTATTTACCAGCGATCTGGAGTTGAGTAGAGCCATCTTGATCACAGAATCCTTCTTAATTAGACGATTTCGGGGCAAGGAGCGGAGGTTTGTAAAAACTACGCCACGTCTACCATGACGTGGCCTCTTTAGCCGGTAGGATCCCATCATCAGCTGATCCGACGGTCCATTATCAGCTGGCATCACAGGACGGAGCCATCGAAGGTTTAATTCCACCGGGCCAAATAATCCACCGCTTGCCCGCCGATGAGCTCTGAATCTGACAAGCACGCCCGAGCGCCGTCCTCCTTTTCCAAGGCCTCTGCCACGGAGAGCCTGGGATCAGATGCGGCATGGTAGGAGCGGCTGGGATGACAGGTGGAGGAGGAGGAGGAAAGTTTGAAGATCGTCCTCTCGTTGAACTTTCCAGAAAAAGATCATAGGATTCCTTAATCTTAAGAAGTGACTGACGATCATAGACGAAAAGGCCACCAACATCATAAAATAGCGCAAACACATTTAGAACATATAAAAACAGAAAAAATCTAGGAGCTGAGAGACGCGTCGCCGTGCTCACTGCTGGTGCCATCATTCTCCCAGTCCGTTATGGCCAGCCAACAGAGACACAATAACAACAAATCCACGGTGACTCTGTTTTAAATAACTATTGAACAAATAGCAACAGCATAAGAGCTCCACTGTTATGCTGATGATACTCAGTTATATTTATCCATAAACCCTGATGAACCTAATCAGTTAGGTAGACTACAGGCTTGTCTTGAAGACATAAAAATCTGGATGACTCTAAACTTTCTGCTGTTAAATCCAGACAAGACTGAAGTTATCATCTTTGGACCAGAACCTCAGAAAAGGAAACTGCTTAGTCAGTCACCTGATCTAAACGGTATTAAATTAGCCTCCGAGAACAAAGTAAAGAACCTTGGTGTTATCTTTGACCAGGACATGTCATTCAAATCCCACGTTAAACAGGTTTGTAGGATTTCCTTTTTCCACCTTCGGAATATTGCTAAGATTAGAAGCATCCTTTCCAGGAGTGATGCTGAAAAACTGGTTCATGCATTTATTACCTCAAGGTTGGATTACTGCAGTAATTCATTACTATCAGGAGGTCCACAGAATGTAGTCAAAAGTCTTCAGCTGGTCCAAAATGCTGCAGCTAGAGTTCTGATGAGAATTAAAAAGAGAGACCACATCTCTCCTGTTTTAGCTTCCCTACATTGGCTGCCTGTTAAATTCAGAATAGATTTTAAGATCCTCCTTCTCACATATAAAGCTCTTAATAAACAAGCTCCATCATACATCAGTGATCTGATTGTTCCATATGTTCCTAACAGAGCACTTGGCTCTCAGACTGCAGGTTTACTGGTGGTTCCTAGAATATCTAAAAGTAGGATGGGAGGCAGATCTTTTAGCTATCAGGCTCCTCT
>SSNS01000005.1:1086502-1115420 GCA_006937985.1 Aphyosemion australe | reverse complement strand
CGTGAGGCAGACACCTTGTCTACTTTTAAGACTAGGCTCAAAACTTTTCTATTTGATAGGGCTTATGGTTAAATTCTGATGTTAGCCCAGGTTTAGACGAGTGGGGAGTAGGGCTGGGCGATATGGCCAAAATTTCATATCCCGATATAGCTCATTTAATATCCCGATAACGATATACATCACGATACAGCAAATTTTTCTGCTAATTCAATTTATGAATAGTTTATATACAATTTCAATGTGGCAGTGCAGTTTGAAATTATATACCAAACAAAGGTAGTAGGAACTAAATATTTATTTTATTTAGAACTTTTTTCCAAGCAAGATGTGTTGGTCATGTTAACATCTGCCAGTAAAATAATTCAACATGTAGCAGCAGCCAACTTCAAAAAAGTAACACCACCCAGACTTCTCCTGTAGCATCATTTACGTGTAACTTACACGGTGTAAGATCTTTCCAAGTACTGTTCTTTGTTCTGTAGAACAGGCAATAGAACGCACTTAACAATATTAGTAATGGCCTGTCTTCTTGTTGAATATGAAAAAGTAACAAATTAAAACACTTCTGAGGTTTAAAGAGCATTGTGCAGTGCAACATACTTAATGTAAACTTCAACATTTTAAAGTGCAGCAACAACATCAGCCTCAATATAATAATAATACAAAATCTAGCAAGTGAAAGGACAACTCTTAAAGTTTGAATTGTAGCAAAAATACAGGCCTACTGGCCTTGCCCCTAAAATAAACGTTGGTTACAAAATATCACAGATGGAGCTTTTCAAGTTTAAAGTGTAGCTGCAAAATGACTGCAATATTTAAGAGGTAACAAACTGAACATTTCTGAGGTATAAAGAGCACTGTGCACTGCAGTGTGCAACATTCTTAATGTAAACTTCAATGTTTTAAAGTGCAGCAACAACATCAGCCTCAATATAATAATAATACAAAAAAAGTGAAAGAACAACTCTTAAAGTTTGAATGGTAGCAAAAATAATACAAGCCTACTGGCCTTGCCCCTAAAATAAATGTTGATTACAAAATATCACACATGGAGCCTTTCAAGTTTAAAGTGTGGCTGCAAAATAATTGCAATATTTAAGAGGTAAACAAAAGCGCGTCAAGTAGAATGGGTATGAAATCTGACGCTTCTACAAGTTGAGTGCTAGGAATACAAGCTGGTCAACTCTTGCTGGTTTCAGTGCTGACCTCTGGCACGACACAATGTTCCCACTTGCACTGAAAGCACGCTCTGATGGGGAACTTGTGGCAGGGATGCATAAATATTTCCTCGCTAGCTTGGCCACTAGGGGAAAGTGTGCCTCATTTCTCTTCCACCATTCCAGTGGTTCTGTGTCTGGACCAGCTTCCAGTAGGAGATAGAGGCTTAGCTCCTTTTCAATAGACTCTCTGGTTGAAGGTGGGGCCACTTGGCTTGGCTTTGCTGATGTTTTAAAGTAGCTGCTCAAACTCTTCTTTTTCTTCTGAGCAGGAACCTCCTCTGGCTCATCCTGACCTTTGGCAGTGACTGATGGAGCTGACTGAGGGACTGCCTCTGTTTGTTCGGCCACCATCTTCTGTAGCTCTGCAGCAGCTCTTGTTTTGATGTAATCCACCCTCTCTTTTTTGATGTATGTGGTTTTGAATCTAGGGTCGACAAGAGACGCAATGTCAAGCAGGTCCTGGGTTGTCTGGTCATCATACTTTTCATTTAAGTATTTTAGTATGCCCTCTTTTATAGTCGTGGTGAGCTCAGTGTCGCCATGAAGTATCTGGTTGCTGAACAGATGGAGGACGGGTTTCAAGTAGGAAACACTTGCGTGAAGCTCTCCAGACAAGGCATCTGTAAACTCCTTGAGAGGACTCAGCGCCTTGTTCATGGACTCCAGAACCTCCATATCCTGCCAAGTTGGCACCAGGTGACGTGTTTTCTTGTCGGCTCGGAGGACTTGTGAGAGAGCTTTCTCCTGCTTGATCACCCTTTCAACCATTGCTTGCATAGAGCCCCACCTTGTAAGAGTTTCTGTGATCAGCTGATGAGGTGGCAAGGGTGGATTTTGATCTGCTTGAGCCTTGGCCAGTTCCCGTCTTCTCTTCCATGAATTGGAGAAGGCAGCCACAATCTTCTTGCAGACGCCGACTGCTCGCTCCACCTTCTTTAGTTTCACACTCTTCTCTGTGTATATAAAGGAGAAGTAAACGTAAGATTATGTACCTTTTATATATTACACTGTGTGTGTACAGGTCTAGTAAAATTTAATAATTACATTCTTTTAATCAATGTATATATAAATTAGATTATACATTTTAGTATATGACTTCTGTATCCCATAATGTGGATTTTTATTTCGCAACTACAATTTTTTAAACTGTGCAATTTTGACTATCATTGACATTTTTATCCCAGAACTTTGATTTTATCTTATAGTATTTAATCATATAATTATGACTTTTTAGCTGTATGTCAAGTCTAACTAAACATTTTTATCTCTGTAAATTTTAAAAACCTAAACACATATTGGAGTAATTAAACCATATTGAATACTTTATTTTTAAACTATTTATTACATTTTTAGTAATAGAAGTTCTGTAGCTGATAGTAGCCTCTATAGTCTAGGTTAAATATTCTAGCAGTACAGATAAATATAATTAAGTCCTGGGATCTCTGCATTGTCAGAATTAGGGGAAGAACCTTTAAGGAAACATTGTTCAGAGGGATTACTGTGTACTGAAATATATTTGTATGCATTTTATATCAATTTAGAGTTAAGCACTCACCAATAGCTAGATGAAGACGGTGGCCAAAACACTGTAGGCGTGTCATTTCATTCAGCTGAAGGGCAAGGATGTTGTTGGAGGCATTGTCTGTGGTGACACAGACGAGGTGATCCTCTTGCAGTCCCCACAAGTCAAGTGCTTCTCTGAGTCCCTTGGCTATCATTTCCCCAGTGTGGTCTTCTGGGAAATAACTTGTCTGTAAACACCGGCTGCAGAGGTTCCAATCTTGGTCAATAAAATGTATCGTCAGGTTCATATATGGATGTGTCGTTCGGCTTGACCACATATCTGTTGTTGTAGCGTAAAACATCCCCTTGTGAATCTCCGCCTTCACTTTGGCCCGACATGCATCATATAACTCTGGTAACACGACTTTGGTCATGTGTTTTCGGCTGGGCATTTCGTATCTCGGATCGAGTGTCTGCACCAACTCACGAAACGCACCTTTCTCGACCGTGTAGACTGGCACCATATCTTTGCAGATGTGCTTGGCGAGCGCAGCAGTAATCTCCTTCCATTTGTGGGAGCTATGGCTATATGGTGTGCCACGAGTAAAAGCCTGTTGCAGCGTCTGCGTCTGTAGTTTATGAGCGCTTACGCCAACTCCAACACTCGACGCAGCTTTTGCTCTTTGACTGTCTTTGTATTCTTTGTCATGGTTTTTGCGTAGATGATAAAATAAATTTGTGGTGTTTGAGTCCGTTGTTGACACCGGGAGGCGGCAAACTTTACAAATAGCTGTTGCCTGGTCCACGTCGGTCTTTTTATATCCAAACCACATCCATATGACAGACTTTGTTGCCCCTCTTTTACCTACAAGCTCCTCGGTTTGGGTTTGCTGGTCATCTTTTTGACCCTGGTTTAGAACGCGCGCGCTACCGTCTTCCTCCATGCTAGTTTGTTTTGCAGTGTGCAGGGGCATGCCGTAAAGTGGGTTTTTGACGTAAAATACTGCCGTAAAACCCCTAACCGTGACGTTAACGATAGAGCGTTAGATGAAACGATAGACATTTTCTATCGTCCAGGCGAAATATTTCGTCATATCGCACAGCCCTAGTGGGGAGCAGAGGGAGGTGGAGTGTACAGCGGGGACTACAGTCGTTAAAGACTTTTCTCCCTGGCCCTGCCTCCCACATGCCTCCATCTAAAAGGCTAGGTTATGCTGAGTTATCTCTGTAGTTATGCTGCTATAGGCTTAGACTGCTGGAGGACATACTGACCACTTTCCACACTCTGCTACTCTC
Organism: Aphyosemion australe; assembly: GCA_006937985.1. NCBI lineage: Eukaryota > Metazoa > Chordata > Actinopteri > Cyprinodontiformes > Nothobranchiidae > Aphyosemion > Aphyosemion australe. The sequence goes on along the minus strand of SSNS01000005.1, from coordinate 1,111,401 downwards.
TTCTACCACCACTCTCTAATTGCATTATTTCCTGTTATTTCAGCTGTTAACTTTATTTTCTCTCTAAGTGTTTTTCTCCCCAGAAGAAGCTACACTGGCGTTCTGCTGAGCTGTGGTGGCCTCATGGAGGGGGCCATCGGCTGGCACACTGCTGCCAACCACTGAACATTCTCCCTCTCCTGATATTACATCTCACTTTCTTTAACATAGAATGTGCTACTATTAGTTCACCTATTGAATTAATTATAGATTCACTCAGATAAAGACAATAAAGTTTCTCTTACTAAATAGAACTTCTACTAAGAAATCACAGTGTAGCCATAGAAACACTACTTGATATATATGGTGTGTGTGTGTGGGTGTGTGTGTGTGTGTGTGTGGTGTGCGTGTGCCTGCTCTGTCTTCTCAATCCCCAGTGAGTCGTAGCGGATGGCTGCTCATACTGAGCTAGGATCCTCTGGAGGTTTCTTCCTGTTAAAAGGGAGTTTTCCTTCCCACTGTCGCTATATGCTTGCTTAGTATGAGGATTGTATCAACACACAGTCAGTGTCTTGATGCAATCTGCTGGGTTCCTTATATAGGAAACTTTTTTACTGATTGGCTTAATGAACTGAACTGTATTGGAATGTTTACTTTGTGAAGAGCCTTGAGACGACTCTTGTCGTGATTTGGAGCTATAGAAATAAACTGAATTGAATTGAATTAATGAAGAGCTCAACACTTCAACAGACAGACAGGGGTGTTAATTATAAAAATACATGTAAAAATTCACATATATGAAATGTTATGAGAGCCGTTCTGTTGCTAGAATGTGAGGTTTGAGTTCATCGCTCCAGAACATCACAGCAGCTGCTGGCTGCAGGTTAAAGTCCGTCTCCTGGATGCATGCATGCCAACATAAAGCCACCTTAGTACAACATGAGAGAGCAGCTAATGGCACCTTCATATCGGTCCGGTCTTGGTAGTGTCGGCCCGCCCCCGCGCGGCCATGTTTCGTTCACACAGCCTTCTCAGGAACGCAGATGTCTCATAGCATGTGGGTGGGGCAAAAGACAGACAGCGAAGTCTGTGGTGTCCTCCTTATAGGTATGGTGGACGTCCTTTACTTCTGGGTGGGTCATCTAAACCATTGGTCCACATAACTGTCAATCATTCTGGTGAAGCTAACGAAAGGCCGTCGTATGTTCTCGCTCCTGAGTTAGTTTTCACTTCCTGCGCATTGCGAACTCTGTGCATCCATTCATTCTACCTCTTCATTCTCACTAGGGGTCAAGGGCGTAGATTTGGCATGGACGGTGGTGACGTGTCCCCACCAATATCCAGCACCGACCAAATCATCATCATCATCACCTTTATTTATAGAGCCCCTTACAGGCATGATGCATGCCACCAAAGTGCTGCACAGTAACAAAGTAAAACTAATAAAATCAACAAGGACAATTAAAACCAACAGGTTAAAAACAGCGTAAAATTGTATAAAAGGTCAACAACATCTAACCCAGAGAGTTAAAAGCCAATCCATAAAAGTGGGTCTTCAACCTTGTTTTAAAAACTGTTACTGATGGGGAGAGCCTTACAGATAGGGGAAGTGCGTTCCACAGTTTTGGTCCTGCTATAGAGAACGCCCTATCCCCTCTCGTCTTTAGCCGAGCTCTAGAAGCCACCAGCAGCAACCGGCTCTCGGAGCGGAGCATTCTAGAAGGGACATATGGCTGCACCAAATCCGTCAAATAAGATGGAGCTAGTCCATTCAAAGCCTTAAAAACCATTAAAAGGAGTTTAAAACGAATTCTAAAATCTACAGGCAGCCAGTGAAGAGCAGCCAGAACAGGTGTGACGTGATCAAATAGTCCCCACCAATAATTTGACCGCCTCCGCTAAAAAACAACAAGCCATTCAATGTCTCGTTACTCTACAGGCGCAGAAAGGATTAAATGACGTTCTCTCCTCGAGTCCTACCACCGTACCGCATATGGACGGTGTGATTGGCAGCGCCAAAGCTAGAAGGAAAACGTTGCAGTCATATTAGGGGGGGGGGGGGGTTGTAGCAGATTTATAAGTCCCCACCAATGTCAAGACCAAACGTACGCCAATGCTAGGGGTGATCCAAAAAGGGAACTTCACGATTCGATTTCGATTATGAGAGCTTCGATTCTTCGATTATAATGGTTGTTGGTTCGATTCGATTACTGGTGCCACGATTCTTCGATTATTGACATTTTTAATGTTTTTTTTCATACGAGATTGATTGTCTTCTTCTTTGTCTACATTTGTAAATAAATAACCTATCAATTAACTCAGTTCCTCTAAAACTACTCTCAGTAACTAAATACTTTTTTTTTTACATTTAACTATTTTTCAAAGACAAAATCTTATTTAATGACTGCATGACTTGTGTAAATATTTGCACTTTGACCAACTTAACTTCGATCAGGGAAAGCTTTAAACATTTAAAACCTGCTAGGGAAACATTTTTTCTCTCCTTCCTTTACTTTATTTAACAACAGAACATTATTAGAAAATAGTTCAATAACATGCAAAACAACATGCTAGCACCTCAACTGTCTTACAGCTTTTGAGATATTGAATAACATTTCATTTCTACTGGTAACAATGTAATGGTGGCATGTCTATAATGTACGGGTTGGCAATAATCCAGTTTAAATTACGTTCACAGATAGAAGTGTTTGTGAATTACATAGGATTACGGCTTGCCATAGCCCTGGAGCGGTGTTGCGCAGACTCGTAGCAACAACAACAACGTGACTCCTGGTAGCTGCTGTGGCTCTGCTCCATAGCGCTGCAGACAGCTACGAATAAACAGGATGGTGGGACTTTTCTTCCGCTTGTAGAGTTTAGTCATTCTTAGTTCCAAGAGCATCGTGTTCTTTGGAACCCACGGCATGAGTCTGCTATCCGCTAGCTTAGTTAGCATTAGCCAATCTGCCCGTAGCTGCGCGTTTGATCCCAAACTTTGGACCGTTTCTGCTGGTTCATCTATTTTCCTCCACAGCACCTAGATTACCACATTGTGCGCCAGTAAAAAGCATCTTCCTTACACAAAAACAAATAACTTACATTTGTTAAGGCTCCGGTTACGTGTATTTTTTTTTTTAGTACCGGCTTTGCAACAAAGCTTCACGTTATTTATTTTTTTAGCATCGGCGTTCATTAATCGATTCTGAATCCTCACGTGAAGCTTTGCGATGCATTGCCACATCGATGAAATGCACCCACCCCTAATTCTCACCGGGTTCTTCTGAAAATGGCTGTCACAAGAGAAAAAGTGTCTATGATAAGAAGGTAAAAGCCTCCGAAGTGAGAAATAAGACCAGAGTTTTTGTAGGAGACTCTTTTCAAAGATGGCAAGCGCTGAAAGAAAAGGTTGGGCTCTCCACAAATGTCGCTGTTGCCGTTTTTCTTCTCGACAGGTAAGCTAAAGATCGGCACACTATTTGGAGAAATGCATTTCAGATTACTGCTAGAAGAAGTTATCTATGCCTATATTCTAACTTTCCAGGGAAGAATCGTTTGATTCTGATCAGAGAATAAACCTGGTAGAGTGTTGCGCATTCGCATTTTTCAAAACGTGGAGAGGGTGGTTCTTTCCTGAAATTCAGAAACATCGTATGCATTACCTTTAAGTTAGTAAACAAAGGCGGCCGTGAGCAGTGTTGCTTTTGGAGACTGACATGAAGCACAGCTTCCTACGGTCTCACTGAGCAGCGGTGCTGCCGTGGCATAGCTGTCTGTCCTCACGCTGCCGCGGCTGGAGCAGTGGTCTGAGCTGCAGTCAGAGGAGATGTTTACTCCACCACATCCAGACTGATAATGAATCACGCATGCAGGAAGCCACTGCTGGCCGACTCTACCCACCAATCAGAGGCTCCCTCTATAGGTAGGCATGAACTTTAGACGGCCAGTCAGTCGGTAGTGGGTGTGTGTTGGGTTGGCTTCACACGAAGCTGGCGCTGGAAAGCAGGTCCAAAATTCCGGAAAGGTGAGCACGAAAAACAACCAGATTACCCTGATGTGAACACAATGGGCTCTATACACGCTCCAACTTCCGCATTCCACATAAGACTGCACTCCTATGTCCGGTTGTCATAAGTCATCGGTGAAGCTGTGACATGTCTGAGAGTTTGGAGATCACCCGGTGCTGACTGGAGTTACCAAAAGTTACAAACAATGATGTAAGGCAAATTTTCTCTTTGTTTAGATGAAAGAAAAGAATAAAGTGGTTCTCTCGATTTTTTTTTAAAAAACCTCTACCAATAACACGTCCGATCAAAAAGCCATAAGCAACTAACCTCCAGGAAGCACCGGGTGAACTCCAAACTCTCAGCCATGTCAGAGCTTCGCTGACGACTATGACAACCGGACATAGGAGTGCGGCCTTATGTGGAATGCGGAAGTTGGAGCGTGCATAGAGCCCATTAACCTACCAGGGCCGTGCCAACCCAGATGTAAAAGAAGTCCTGCTTTCCTCAGTTAACAAGGTCTGCTGGGGAAAGGGCTACTGGTACAAGACACCGTTAGACAAGGACAGAGAACTGGACAAGTGGGGTAAATGATGTAGAAATCATGGAAACTTGGATACTAGGGATGTGAATCATACAACAACTCACAATTTGATTCGATTACGATTCTCGGGGTGCAGATTCGATTCAGAATTGATTTTCGATTCTCGATTCAAATCGATTCACAATCAATATTATCAAAGAGTGTCAGTTCTGCAAGTTAGAAAAAGCTATGGGAAATTGTTATTTTACTTAAAAGAAAACTGGTTATGTTCAAGAAAATGCAAATTTACAAGGTAAAATAAAGTGATTCTAAAACTGTAAACAGAGGCAATCTTTTGATGAAAAGACAACATTTATTTTTTCTTACCTTGTAAAATTTAACAAATCTTTACAGTTACCTAATAGTAGCTTTTAAAGTAATGCAGTCAAATACTTTTCAAGTATGTGTGGCAACAAAGTTTAAATAATGAAGACTAACAGGCACTAATTAAGCATCAAACAGGCATCAATTATTCACGGTGCACTCGGCATGAAACAACAGTCAAACAAAACTGGATAACACCATTTAAACATTATAAAACATAATGTAACTTACTTCTTGACTCATAAAACGCACACAGGATAATAATAAAGGTAAAGGTTGTATTTGAAGAGATTACAGCGTAGGAGCACACAGAGCGAGCAGCTACAGCTAGCGCCAGTGCGCCAGCGATGATGCATTCAGGGACGCTCAGAAATACAGCAGTTTACATAAAGGTTTTCAGACAGAATCGATTTCAAACCTTTATGAATCGATTCTGAATCTTTATAAGTAAGAATCACGATTTGAATGCGAATCGATTTTTTCAGGCACCTCTATTGGATACCCATTACTCATTTGGACTCTAAAGCAACTCCAAACTCAGTGTTCAACTATCTGAAACAGGAATCTGCTCAGCTAACCACCTGAAATGATACACTTGAGAAGCCAAGGCTAGAACAATGTTCCGGACATTTCCCACATGCCACACAGAGTGCTCTCTCTGTGGTGAGGGAATACCACAAGGACAGACCCACCGAGAGCTGCACAACCCTGTAGAAGCGTCTGGTAGAAGGATGCATCAAGCTCTGAGGGCTGATCACAACCTCTCAGAACAAGAACCAGGCCACGTCACAGTGGCACACATCCAAGAACAAGTCCCGAATATGAAAAGCTGGATTTCACCACTTCCTGACATGATCCACACCTACTGGCTGCTCTTTATAAACCACAGGTGAGCCAGCTGATCATGGATGGACCCGTGCAGACGGGATGACCCTAGGCTGGATAGCCCTGATGATGAAGGAGCCTCAGAAAGTCCAACGTCCAGCCAATCACATTCCTCTGTACAACATGCTCCTGTCAGCTAGCTTAGCTACAACGATGAGTTTTTACACTTCATGAAAACTGGCAACAACTGAGCCAGACTGGAGAAGAGGACAGTAGTGCTCCAGTAGTCATGTACCCAGAGCTTAGTTTGGTACCAGCTGATAACAAACAGGTGTGTTGAGTTGTGGCCAGGTGCAGTAGAGAAAACAAACCTATGGGATCATCCAGTGAAAGAAATGTCTATCCTAGCAGCAGGGAATACCATTTCAAAGATCAAAAGTTATCTTGCAGCGTTTTTCATATCCCACATCAAAGTGGCTAATCCTTCTGTTGGGCTGGAACGAATGAATGGATGTTACTGTTGATGCTACGCTACATCTGCACTAAACCTTAAACACCAGTTATCTACGGTCCGTACCATGGCACAAACCAACCGGGACTGTACCTGAAGGTAAAAAGACCCTGGGCATCAGCAGCATCATTATGACTGAGAATAAAACAGAGAAGGAGACGAGTATAACAGTCATTTCATAAAAACATCATCACTATGAGGCTGGGTTTGCACCAGAGCTCACATGATCAGGCAGCCTAATCTCTGGCAATGACAGCTCTCAGAAGCTTCCTGAGGGAACGCCATCGACTCTTCATGCAGGTGTTGTCACTCTGTCATCACTTCAGCGTTCCTGTGAAAGACTTGTGTCAACAAGCAAAATTCTTCTCCAAACACCAAGACGGGCTCCATAAACACAACGAAGAACAATGTAACTGTAATGAAACGTACTGGAAGTGAAACTTTATATAAAAAAAAAGAGAGAAATCATTTCAGAAACAGTCAAATAAGTGACATAAAAACGTCTAATAACATGTTTTAGATTAAACTTTTGGTTTCAACACTAGTGAAACTGGTGTAGTTATTTTTAAATCTAAACAGCATCACACACTTTGTTCAGATGCTAAGATGCAATAAATGTCTGATATATCATTTATAATGCCTCATTACTGAATAACAAGCCTCTATGTTTAAACTACTTATGTTCAAAGCCACAACTAAACGAAAATAGGATCAAAAAATAAACATTTTCTTTTCACTACAGGATAAATAACTCACTTATCTGTCTGCATATTAACAGACAATCTGTGTTTTTACCTTGAAACATATTTAATGGCTATAAAATCAGAACTGTTGTGTTACTGTTATGATTCTGTGTGCTAATGACGGACGAGCTAAAAAAAACAAAACTGAAAACCAAGACTGGAGCTTTTCTTGGCCCCGCGTCACACAACAAGTTATTTATACTAATTTATGACCTGATTCTCTCCTTCCAACTAACCTAAATACACACTAGAACACCGTAGCGGCGCTAAAGATAATCTCATCAGATAATCCTACCGTGTGTGGTGTGTTACGAATGCTCTGGTCTTACTAGAAGCACATCAGGTCTGCTACGATATTAAATCTGGGCTTCCGAACATGTTCGATTGTCTTGGTCTGATTTTTGAGGTCAAACAAGCGTGCTGCCTGTTGAATGTGACGACAGCCAATCAGAAGCGATGTGACCGAAGCACGCATCACGCTCCTCCTCCACCATGTCTACCTTGATGTCTTGTTTAATCCTGAGAGATCGTCTGTGGGTGAAAGTGTCTAGTGTCGGCCATGTTGCCAACATCCCACACCGTTTAACTGGTTTATCTGGGATTTGTTATCACCACCTGTGTGGTCTCTCATGTGTGAAGCTTTAGTGGAGTCTACATGTTCTTGTGGTGGGTTAGACCAGGGTCACGCTGGTTAGGTTAACTGGTGTTTCTGAGGCCCGGTCCACTTCATTACTTTTACTTTCTGATGCTTTTGCACCTCCTGCTCACACAAAAATGGCCTCAAACTTCTGCTTGTTGCCCCCATTTAAACTGCAAGTCTTTTTCACACGGCGACTGTTTATTTGTGCCTTCAAAGCAACAACGGCGCCGTTGCTTTTCCTACATTTCTCTCAGTCGTTCCTGATCCTGTCATCGTCACACTTTGATCATGTGCTGAAGCAGATAACACAGAGGTAATTGTAAATGTTTCAGAAAAATATGAGTTTCGAAGGAATCTATAGCACGTTCTTTCTTTGTAGTTTGATATGTCAGTCATCTGAAACACTATCAGCTCCGAGTGGCGTGAAGGGACTTTTCAGTGTTTTTGTTTCAAAAGGAAATCTAAAAAGCATCGTAGACGAGGCCTGAGATGGTGTGAGTGGGGGGTGAAGGAGCAGCTTGTTGGGAGCCACCTCAGTAATAGTAATGATTATCATTCATAGCTAATTTTACTTTCATTTTTCTAGAAATCATCATCAGTGTAATGTTATAGAAAACTCACCTGGTTGTAAGAGTGGTGTGTTATTTTCAGCAGTTCTGTTGTTTATGTTGTGAGTTTGAACTCATCCAAGATACTCTTTCATCACTTTCTTTCCAGCTTGTTTTGTCTTTAGTTTATTATCAAGGTTTTTAAATCTAGCCGTGACGACTTCGGCTCACTTGTTCCCTTGTGACCGTGCTCAGAGAGCCGAGAAGCAAAACAAGCAAACAACTGAAAACATTCAGGAGCTCTTCAGATTTGCTGCAGTCTTTTGTGGCGTGTAGCGCTCGGTAGCGGTTTGATGTTTGGCTCCCACATGCCTTTAAGATTTCCAACTCTTGATGCTCTCTGAATATTTACTGGTGATGTAAAACAACCATTTATCCACAGGTATACAGCGCATCAGGGATGCAACGTGCACTAAGCTCTCAGAGCACACGGCATAACTAATTCATCACTATTTTTTGTCTTGACTCAAACATGTCCTGGAATTCTGTTTGTTTTCCCAACAGATCCTGGTTTTCACTTAAAGCTGTTATAGCGAATCTACAGAACAAGCTAGCTTTTGAACGCGAACATGGTAACAGAACACTCACCCCTCCCCTCAGGTATCTTCCTTGAGACGCTTCTGCCTGAACCAGAACCCACACCACCAGAGGAAACGAGCTAGCGCTAACTACCAGTCTCCGTTTTCTAGGTCCAAACGTCTTTTGTTGTCCGTGACTTCAAATGGTGTTTTTCTTTCTGGGACTCTGGTAGTTTGTCCTAAAGTTGAAGTGGTAGCAGCCGGCTGTTTCTCCTTCTGATATTATTGAGCGGAGAACCTCTCACACCAATGGTGTTCTGGTGCTGAATACGTGAGTGTGGAATGAGTGGAGGACCCAGGGAAGTGCGGCGGTTCGGCGAGACCGACAACCAGATTTTTGGTCTGAGGTTTTTAGACAAATGAGTAGGGTTGGGCATCGAGAATCGATTGGAACCGGGACTAATAGTCAGTTTTTCCCAGAATTGTTTCTGTTAGCAGAATTGCAAAGTTGTGAGATTATTTTTTGCTTTTCTGCACTATTTAGTCTGTGGAGAGTTTTAGTTTTTAAAATCTGTTAGATGGTCACTGACATCATTGATGTTAGACGCCATTACTGCGTCCCGCTTTTCCGTTGCTGTGATTACGTCATGTTGTTCGTTACTCTGATTGGTCCTAGCGCTAGCCAATTGCGTGCTGACATTTTGAAAGACAACCGTAGATCCCGCCTCACGACTGAGAGCCGTCAATGGCTCGTGGCCAGACTATATATTCACATATATAGGATGGTTTACCAGGCTAGCGGTCTCTAGTATAAATGAATGCTTTGTGAGTCAATCTCTGTGGGGTCTCAAGCTCCTGTTTCAGGAACTAGAAGTGAGTCAGACCAGAGTTGAGCTTCAGACGGCAGGATCTGGAGTCTTATTTCCTGATATGTGGACATCTCTCCTAGGGATGCAACTAGGATGCAACGTTGTAAAATCCCGGACCGTTCGGTCCTCCCTGCACGGGACAATCTACCCTCGTGTACCGCGGGACTTCGGTTTTGCCATTATTTTCACGCTGGTCCTTTTAATTCATGCTTTACACGGCACCAGGGTGCGTTTGTCTGTCCAGGCAGATGCATTTCATTCCGTGTGCACACACACACACACACACACACACACACACACACACACACACACACACACACACACACACACACACACACACACACACACACACACACACACACCTACCTTCTGCAGGAGTCATGGTGAATAGTGAGAGGACATAAACAACATCAAATGAAACTAAATGCTGGGCAGAATCTAGGACGAGCTTTTCCCACAGGATCCTACTGAGAATGATTCACTCAGCAGCGTGAAAACAACGTTCAACTCTAAATCACTTATTTCTCCTCCTTGTTTGTGACACCGTGCTGCAGGGGAGCATTCAACATCCTGTCTGTGCTTAACCAGGCTTTAGCTTTATTTATATATATATATATATATATATACCGGTATATATATATATATTTATATATATATATATATATATATATATATAGTACAGATCTGTGTATTTTTATGCTCTGAAGGAAGCTGTTAGTATAGAAAACAAAATGTATCTGTATTAATGCGTTTTCTTGATACTGTATATGGTGTCATTTTAAAAAGGAGCAAAATGAGAAAGCTAATGGTGGCATATAGTGATGCTTTTAGAATTATTTTAAAAGTGTCTAGGTTTACTAGCGCGAGTCATATGTGTGCTATTCACCTTGTCTCTGGATTTGATGCTGTAAGGAGAAATTTTATGTTCAAATTCATGTGAAGATTGAACATTTTTGTTAGAGATGAAGGTTTTAGTTTAATCAAAACTCAGTGACACCATCTTCGGTACGTTCATTCTGTGTATGTTTAATTTTGGTGACACCAGATATGCATCTTTGTATTGGAAGTAGAGCTGAAACAACTAAACAATTATAATCGATTATTAAAATAGTTGACAACTTATTTAGTCATCGATTAGTTGTTTTATAATCATGTTTTACTGTAAGCGCTCTATTTTTAACACAATCTGTTACGTCGGTTACAAGCTGTTAAATTTGCGGCCAGTGTGTGACAATAATGAGCCCCCAATCTACCAGTGGAGCAGTAGAAGAAGAAATCAGCCAACTGGTACCCTTGTTTTTCATGACGTACCACGCACATGGCTGATGCGCATGCTCTCCCTGAGCAAGATGGCGGAGCAAGAAAAGGTACAGGAGAAAAACAGAAACGCTAAAACTGAAGAAAAAACCCGAACAAAAACATCAAAAGTATGGGAGCACTTCACACTAGATGCCGTGAAAAGACGGGTGACCTGCAAGATATGCAAAAACGATCCAGCATGGCACGGAAGCACGACTTCTCTAAATGAACATCTGAGACAAAAACATGTCGGAGTTGATGCGGCAGAGGAAGCGCCACTATTCTCCCGAATTTCTCCCGATTTCCACCCGGACAACACTGCAAATTTCTGCCTAACCGCTGCTGCTGTCTGTGTTCCAGCGGCAGCGCGCATGCTGCTCAGCAAACCATCTTCAGCAGCTTCCAGCACAAAGGTAGCACTAACCATTCGTGGGTGGGAAGCTAACTTCACTCAGCTCTGCTCTGCACTTTCCTGCAGCGGGAGCGCGCAGCGCTCAGCCGCTCGTTAAGGAAGTAAATGATTAGAACTAAGAGCACCGAGGCTAAATTAAAATATATTTGCGTTATTAACAAGTTTCTTATCAGTGAAAAAGCCACGACTTTGGGCAGATAAATGAAATAATTGACGGTTTTTAACACGGTTAAGACGAATGTTTTAAAGTCAATTACGTTCTGCTGCCTGGTTCCTAATAACGGATCACATTCCTGCTTTTTAAACCAACAGCATAATAGTTTAAGTCCATCTAAAGGTTTATGAGCATCACTGTTGATACTCAAGAGCAGAACTAAGTTATTTAAACTGTGGGCTCATGAAACTCACAACACTGCAGGTCTGTGGAAAAACACTGCTGCATCTTAACAGGTGGATTTGGCCAAAATATACATTTAAAGATACTAAGTTGGAAGTCTGATAACTCACATAGGCTAAAAAAATGTTCTTGTATTTCTATTTAAATAATGTGTAGAATAGACTGTATGCTCCCTAAGTGTCCATTCTGTTAAGGAAAGAAAATCATAAAATTATTTTGTGAAAATCTACTGAATCAAAGGAGATGAAACAATCAATATATATGCTATATGGGCCCCATTTACAACTTAGCTTAAACAGGGCATCAATAAATTATCTACAGTATAGTGATTATAAAGTAAAAAAATTATATAGCAGTCAGGATTATTGTTTTCCTGGACCAAATCTGGGGCAGCTAAGACTGTGTCCCATGTTTTATAATTATTATGTCAAATAAAAAAACTTGATTTTTTTTCACTTGTGAGTGTATATGTATACACCCCCCCCCCCCCCCCCCCCCCCCGACCCTTTTGAATGTCTCCCTAATTCCGAGGTCTCAAGGTTGGCAAGTATGCTAAAATGTCTCCTTTGCCTTCATTAGTGTCTACAGGAGCGGTTCATCACTAAATCAAACAAATCAGCTGTGTTCATGATCTAAAACATGCAGGAAACATGCTGGAAGCAGACTGCAGCACCAGGTAGGTCAAGCTGAATTTTTCCCAACAGACCGGACCGCCAACTGTGAAGTTGCAAGTGGAATGTTCTGGCCACAGGGGGCGACAGGGGCTGGGTGGCCTTTCATTAACCCTCTAAAGCAGCGGTTCCCAAACTTATTTAGCCGCGCACCCCCTTCTATGTCCCGACTGTGTTGACGCCCCCCCAAAGAAAAGAAAAGAGACTTGCAGCACCATCAGTGTGTTTGTTTCTGACCACATCTCACAGCCTCCTACAAAGTCTGGGAGCTGAAGGAGCCTCTAGGCTAAATGTCTTCAAGATAACCAGAAAAGTCCAGCAGCTGTTTTCAGCTAAATCTCTCAGGATGATCATGTCCAGGATGACTGATTATAAGTTAAACTTAAATGTAGCTGCTGTCAGTGACCATATAACAGATTTTAATAATTAAAACTCTCAACAGACTAAATAGTGCAGAAAAGCAATAAATAATCTCACAACTTTGCGTGTTGAGATTTATTGTTATTATTATATTTATTATTTTATTTATTTATTTATTTATTTATAAGCCGCATCGGCTCCTAGTGGGTGGAAGTGGAGATTAGCTGCGTTTGATGTTGATTCCGTGTGTTTTTATTTCTGCAGTGAGCCATGAAACTCACCTCACTCCGCCTGAGTTTGTTCTTCAAAACTCGTATTAAATCCACGGTGATGACGCGTTTTAATGAGCTTCCTCCACGCGGTATTTTTCATTGCAGGATGCAGTTTCCATCACTTTTAAACAAGTTAATTTAGTTCGGCACACGGGTTTGATTTTTGCCGCTGCACGTCTGCACAGTGAGAGGGGAAGCGGCCGCGGCAGACGCGCTGTTGCACTCATGGTCTCTGCGGCTGCAGTAGGAGCGACAGACAGGTGATCAGCAGGTATAACGCCCTTTTTATAAGACACACGGTGCCGGTGTCATGATCGTGATGAATTAATGCCGAGCTCCGGACAGGAGCTATAATGAAAGTGAAAGTAAACACGGGCATAAGTTTGAAATGATAAACTGGAGAGACGCAGAGCAGGAGCTTCTGCAGCTCAGATCATCTGACAGCTGGGATGGTGGAGGACACACACCTGCTCCTGAAAATATAAACTTAACGAGCGCGGTTTCGATCGCAGTAAAAAGCAAGTTATGTCCAAGATACACGGAAGCGTAGAGACCTCCCCATACCTCCTTTATGCCACCATCGCGCAATCTTTTATAAAACGGACATGATTGCGCAACATTACCACAGTCTGAGCTCTTATAAACGACCTTAGGCTCCCAGATGCGCATCGGCTTTGCGGCAAATTGGCGGCATTGTTTTATGTGTAATTTTTTTTTTTTTGTGTAATCACCATTCACCGCCATTACGCTTTTTACCTCGCGCACCCCCTAGCGGCAGCTCGCGCACCCCCAGGGGTGCGCGCACCACACTTTGGGAATCCCTGCTCTAAAGGATCATTTTAGCACATACTGGCTCAAGAACATGATTTAAAAATATGAAAAAGCTGCAAAGTGTCCCTTTAAATAAAATTTGTTCTTCATAACTTGTATAGGTGAAAGTAACGGCTAAATAAAATTAACAAAAACCGATTAATCGATCAATCGTAAAAATAATCGACAGATTAATCAATTATGAAAATAATAGTTAGTTGCAGCCGTAATTGGAAGTACTGGATTACATTTCTATATGTATTTTAAATTTTCACTGTCTGTTACTTTAATGTATTTTATGATATTTGCCTTTTATTTATCTTTCTTGTATTTTATTTTATACTGGACCAGTGTGTCTGTTAATAAAGGTCATACACGCACACACACACACACACACACACACACACACACACACACACACACACAGAGAGAGAAAGAGAGAGATGGGAACAAGTTGTTAATTGTCTTGATTAACAAAATCATTTCTTAAAGGCAATAACACGTTAGCTTTGATATCCTCAACATAGACTCGTCTGGGGTCAGTAAAGTCTGGAGTGGAGGGTGGGAGAGTAAACGGTGAGTCCCAGAGCCGGGATAACAGAACAGGTTTGTGAGCAGCCTCGGGTAGAAGCTGTAATGTTTTGGCTCTGTTTCTAGTCTGACAGGAAGATGGATCGCTGCGTTGTAACATGGAGAGCTGAGGCCCGAGGGTAAACAGCACAACAGGCTTGGATGGATCACAGGCAGTGAAGGATCACAGTTACCTTCAAATATGGATCTGGATCTCCAAATGGGAACAAAACAAGCGTCCAAGCTTCCAGCGCTGGCCCTGGTCTGCTCCAAAGCTCCCACGGTGAGGGCACCACATCCCAACTCACGGGGTGGAATTAGGTCACAGGAGCAGAAGTCAGTCATGACCAGCCTGCAGCTATGACTTCCCACAACATCCTGCCTGTGGGATCGTCTCCGGAGCCCTGAGGGTGATGTGGGACATTCCTGGCTTTCCACACACACTGTCACACAGAAGCTTTTCCCACTTGTGAGCTCAAACATCCTCCCATGTGTTACATGATAGGGATACGTGTCAGCGCAGCGGCAGGATGAAGGGCAGCCACATGGTGTCCACAGGCGGATCCAAGGAAGGCCAGGCGTGAGAAAATGGGTGAGCCAAGGGTCAATGAGGCCCACAGGCAGAGGAGAGCGGAGTTATTGGATCAACAGCTGCAGGCAGTCAGGAAGGCCGGTTGCCTTCTCCAAACACAACCCACTTGTGTTTACGTCCCACCTGTTGGTGCTGTTAGAAAATATCATTCCTCTGAAAGAGCAGCCTGGTTCCTGAAGGGTCCTGTTAAAACTCAAAACTGTCCCAGAATTCCAAAAGGAGTTCCAGTAAAACATCACCATAAAACCAGAAACATTTCATTGGTTGCCTCAGTGTCTTTTAGATATAAGTTTAAGATACTGGTTGTGGTTTTCAGGCTCCCTCCTATGTTAGTGATCTGATCCACCCCTACATCCTACGCGGGCTCTGAGGTGTATGGATCAAAAGTTGCTGAAAGTTCCTCGCACTTATTTCCGCACTAGAGGTGACCGTTCCTTCGAAGCTGCAGCTCCTATAGGTTTTGGAATGATCTACCCCTCTCCTTGCGTCTTTTTAGCCCTTTTTATAAAACAATGCCGCCAATTTGCCGCAACGCCGATGCGGCATCAGGGAGCGTTAGGTCGTTTATAAGAGCTCAGACCGTGGCGGTAATGTTGCGCAATCATGTCAGTTTTATAAAAGATTACACGATGGCGGCAAAAAGGAGGTATGGGGGTGGTCTCTGCACTGTCGCGGACTTCCGTGTATTTTGGACATAACTTGCTTTTTATCGCAATCGAAGCAGCGCTCCTTAAGTTTTTATTTTAACAACCAGCTACAGGTGTGTGTCCTCCACCATCCCTGTGAGCTGTCAGATGATCTGAGCTGCAGATCTAACGGAGAGAAGCTCCCGGAGCTCCGCATCGGTCCAGTTAATCATCTCAGCTGGTTCTGTTTACAAACGTGAAACTTAAGCGCGTGTTTACTTTCATTTTTAACATAGGTCCCGGCCGGAGCTCGGCATTAATTCATCACATGGTCATGACACCACCCTCTTTTGCGCCAAGGCTTAATGTGCGTTTATAAGACCGGCGAAGCCGCCATATTACCGCAATATTACTACCAAGCGTGGCGGCACGAATGCCGCAAAATTCCCGCAACGTGATGCCGCCATGGCGCGTTCATAAGAAACATGTTGCGGTAATATTACGCTGATTTGCCGGCATGGTGTGTCTTATAAAAAGGGCTATTGATTCAGTTGACATGTTCAAGAGCGAACTTAAGACCCATCTATTTGTTCAGGCTTTCAACTAGCCATTTGTGGGTAGTTAGGATTTCTGTGTGGTCTCGGCCTTTTATGCTGTTTTATTCCCTGTTTTTAGTACTAATTATTTATTGTTCTATTTTTTTACTATGTTGTGAAGCACTTTGTGGGGTTTGCCTGTGAAAGGTGCTATACAAATAAAGATTACTTACTTATTTATGACACGTTCCCTTTAATAACACCTGGTGGTCTGAGGTTTACCACACTAAAAATCCTGATTATATATATAAATACACATAAATGAGGAGTACAGCTACTGAATAAGTATTTGTAACGTGAGAATTCTGATTAAAGTCAGTGATCTTTTATTCCTCTTCTGTAAAGATCACAGAGGTTTGTTGAAACAAAAACAAAAAAAGAATGAGACTTTTGCAGAATCAGTATGGATCATTATGGGATGTTAACATTTGTACAAATAAACAGTAAAGAACATGAATAGATCTGAAAATGTTCCTGGTGCTTTACGGTCCTGCTGGGGAGTTCAAACACATTTTTCTACGAAAGTCTAAAAAACTGTTTGAACCTGCTTTTTATGTATTTATGTAAAAAAAAGACATATTTTTATCCAGAGTTAACAAGGACCACTGTGGAAGGTTTAAGGGGCTGCTTGTGGCTCCAGGGAGGGGAAAGACGCTTCTCTTGTAAAATTCAAATGGTCACATGACCTTGGTTCGACTGCTTCTAGGACAAAGAAGTGACAGAGCAAAGCTTCGGTGTCTGATCTCACCTCCACCCCCCCCATTGTTCCTGGCCTCCCCATTGGACGACAGCAGTTCTAAAAGCAGAGATGCAACTCGAGTCTCAGCAGCTGCAGGCCAAACACAAAGGAGATGTGATCCCTCCTGCATCACGGTTGATGATGAGAAAAACAGAATCAGTTCAGAAACATCTGATCTCTGATCCACAAAACCCAGCCCTCCTGAGCAGGACATCAGGAAACCTTCATGTTTCATCGTGGTAAACTGTATTATACAACCACTTCTGACTATAGAGTCCAGGTCGATGGTTTTAATGAACTTTCATCAGCAAAACACCTTTAAGCATTCAGAGGAAACCAGGGTGGAGGAGGTTCTGTGGGTGGAGTGGGAGATCGTATCAGGTGGCAGGACCTGTCTAACAAACCACTCCTCTTAGTTTAGGGTTAGGGTTCTCTCTGCTCAGTCGCGTAGTACCATAGAGCTCTATACAGGTACGACATTCTGCTTCACTTAATGTTTCCTCCTGTTTCTGCAAACACACGGCATCTCAACGTTTGCTGCCTGAGGTTTAAATGCCTAAATCCAAATCACGCATCATCTGCAAGAGAAATTTTAAACATTTCAGTGAACAAGCTTTTCATAATGATTTGTCCTTGGTTAATTGGAGGCAAATAGATTTGTTACCAGATGTCGAGCTAGCATGGGCATTCTTCAAAGACACTTTCATGGAAATTGTAAATAAGCACGCCCCCTTCAGGAAACTCAGAATCAAAGGACGAGAAAATCCCTGGTTCACCCCCGAGCTGTCAAATATTATCCATCAGCGTAATGTGGCATGGGACAAAGACAGAAAAGGAAACCTCCCCTCTGATTGGGCTATCTTTAAACAACTAAGAAATAAATGTACTACTCTCATCAAAAAGGCCAACTCAGACTATTACTTATCTATCACAACTGAGAACCTCAATAATCCACAGACACTTTGGAAAGGCATTAAGTCTTTATCTGTCAACTTAACTTCTCATGCTCTTCCAAAATGTGTCCTAAACGACTCTGTCCCGGTGCATGATAAAACTGAGGTTTTAAACTGTTTTAACAAGCATTTATCTCATCTGGTTCAGTGTCTACTTCTACTGGAACACCCTCTATGTCCCCCTGCACAGACTCCCAAATGACTCCTGGTGCTTCTTTTAACTTTGTTCCATTTACTGTAGAGCAAGTGCATAAAATTATTAGAACTCTGGATCCCAGAAAACCCTCTGGCCCAGACATGATAGAACCCTATTTTTTGAAAATGGCTGCTGATTTCATTGCAGAACCTCTTACGGTTCTTTTTAACCTTTCTATCAAAAACAAACAAATACCATCAGTTTGGAAGTCTGCTTTTGTGACTCCTTTACTAAAAGGTGGTGACCCAGCTCTATTAACAAATTACAGACCAATATCTAATCAGTAGCCTCTTTTATAAAACAATGCCGCCAATTTGCCGCAACGCCGATGCGGCATCAGGGAGCGTTAGGTCGTTTATAAGAGCTCAGACCGTGGCGGTAATGTTGCGCAATCATGTCAGTTTTATAAAAGATTACGCAATGGCGGCAAAAAGGAGCTATGGGGGCGATCTCTACGCTGTCGCGGACTTCCGTGTATTTTGGACATAACTTGCTTTTTATTGCGATTGAAGCCGTGCTCCTTAAGTTTTTTCCCCAACCAGCTACAGGTGTGTGTCCTCCACCATCCCTGTGAGCTGTCAGATGATCTGAGCTGCAGATCTAACGGAGAGAAGCTCCTGGAGCACCGCATCGCTCCAGTTTATCATCTCAGCTGGTTCTGTTTACAAAAACAAAACTTATGGCCGTGTTTACTTTCATTTTCCACATAGTTCCCATAGGTGGCATTAATTCATCGCGTGGTCATGACACCTCCCTCTTTTGCGCCAAGGCTTAATGTGCGTTTATAAGACCGGCGAAGCCGCCATATTACCGCAATATTACTACCAAGCGTGGCGGCACGAATGCCGCAAAATTCCCGCAACATGATGCCGCCATGGCGCATTCATAAGAAACACGTTGCGGTAATATTACGCTGATTTGCCGGCACGGTGTGTCTTATAAAAGAGGCTCCTGTGTTCCGTTTGCTCGCACTGAACTGGGCAAAAGGGCTTTTGTTCACTCTGCTCCTTCTGCATGGAACAGGCTGCAGGAACACTGGAAACTAACCGAGCTCATCTCCTTGAATACATTTAAAACCAGACTGAGAGCCCTTGAGACAGATTCCCTGTGTTGTAATTGCCTTCTGTAATTCTGTACATAACATGTCTGTGTATCTGGAAAATATATATATATATGTTGTAACTGTAACTTTTGCTGCCTCTTGGCCAGGACTCCCTTGAAAATGAGGTTTTTAATCTCAATGGGACCTTCCTGGTTAAATAAAGAATAAATAAATAAAAAGAACCTCTAGAAAGTTCTGACGAGTGAATCCCATTTATTCATATAGAAGACTTCACACCAACGTCCAGCTGAATGAAGCCGCCATGACACTTCCACAGAACCATTTACTTTGTGCATGGGCACAAAACCAATGATCACGTGACCAAGTGACAGTGGCAGGAATTATGCTTCCATGGATGGATTTGCCACTTGCCGTAGCTGGATTTAATCACCGACCTAATCTGCGTTTCAAATCAAAGGCCTGCATCCACTTTAACCCCTAACTTTAACCCCCAGCAGCACAGAACTCAGACTAGCCGTTACCTCATCAATCCCAAAGGATGTAAACTCTATTTCTCTGAGCCAAGGCTCTTCAGAAAGCTATGGTGGGAATGTTTGTTATGCGTTTTATTAAGTATTTATTATTTTATAGAGAAACACACCTCAAAATGTCTGAGAAATCCCTTACAGAGACTTAGACGAGGTCCTCTCCTGTTTAGATCAGTCTCAGATGTCCACATGTGGACATCACAAGGATCAAAGCTGTTGATGTTTATTCTCCAGTCATAACATTTTCATCGGTGAACATGGATAAAGCTAATTTCAACCCCACAACCTGGCAACAAACATCCTTCCTATGTAGCTGCACATCCAACACAAAAATATCAGTTAGCTTTAGGGGACTTGGGAGGATTATCAACATCAAAGTCAATAGAAATGTCAGCCTGGCTATCTTTGGAAATGTCAGCAACCTTCTGCATATCCGCAACACACACACGCACGCACAAACACACACGCACAAACACGCACGCACAAAAACACGCACGCATGCACGCACAAACACACACACACACACTCACACACACACCTGCCCCTAGCAGAGGAGGTGATTAGAGCTGCTGTAGTGAGTGTGCCTTTTGATCTCCAAACATTGTGGAAAGCACTTAAAGGCAGAGCCCAGTTCAGCAGCAGATGACGTCACACCCAATCAGGGTCCCTGCAGCCCCCCAGGGGCCCCTCCCTGCAGAACCATTAAGCAGATGGAAAGGATTAAGGGAATACAGCCGACCAGGGTTGGTGTTTGGGCAGAAAGCTGTAACCAGGGGTGTCCAGGTCATCTGAACAAGGTGCTCTTGAACGAAAAGTTAAAGGATTAATGCTGCGTTCACACCGGGCTTGACGTATGCGTCAAACAACGCATACTTCATGCCGTTTTTGACGCCTATATATTTTTGACGTTGACGCAGCTTGCGTTGGCGCAGCTTGCGTTGACGGTTGCGTCAGCTCCACGGGGAGGGGAAGGGAGGAAAGAGCGCGTGCGCGGCTCTCTGTTGCCGGATGTTTGTAACAATGGCGGATCGGTAACGTTGAAAAAACACTCACCCGACACGCCAAGTTCTCCAGCAACCTTCCTCCAAGCAAGGTCCTTTTTATTCCGATCTCGGTAGGCGTAGCAGGTCGGGTCATACAGTTCACGCTGGTTACAAACAGCTACGATCAGTTTGTCCTCCATTGCTGAATGAATTCGCCTTCTTCCCTCGCTCTGCTGTGGCGTATCAACTCGCGCTGTGATTGGTTGATGCTTGTAAAGCGACGCAGAAAGTTCAGCTAGCTGAACTTGCTTTGACGTTTGCGTTGCAAGCTTTGACGCTTGCGTCAAAGCTTGAAAAGCGTGAAAAGTATCAAGCTTTGACGCGCCCAACGCTCACAAAGCGACGCAGGGACTTTGAAGCAGCTCTGACGCGCCTTACCATAGACTTAACATTGAAACTTGACGCTGGCGACGCAAACGTCAAGCCCGGTGTGAACGCAGCTTAAATCAGACATACACAGGATGAACGTGCCGAAGAAGGTGCTCTTGAACCCGACAGACCCGGTACCGGTCCGCACGTACTTCTGGTCACAAAGTTCTTCCAAAACATGCTTAATATTCACCAATATATGCAAACTGCACACGTACATAACGGGAAGAGACTCATTTAAACGATGGAGACAACATTTCCTACCTAAACAACAGCCAATTCCAACATTAAGCTGCTAAATCAAAAGGACGTATAAAATACGTAAAAAGAGGCTAAATGCACATATCGAGTAAACACACAGTAGCCACAATGCGAAATGATCCTAAATCTGCAGTTTCAATGAAAGCCCAGACTCTCCTCTTTACAACAATATAAGTTTCATTATTCTGTACGTGCAAAACTCTCGGAGCCTAACACAGCAGCTAACACAGCAGCTAACACAGCAGCTAACACAGCAGCTAACACAGCAGCTAACACAGCAGCTAACACAGCTCATTCCATGACGTGAAACGTAAATTCACTCTTACCTTTGCTGATTCATGGTCATAATCCGTGTTACAGTAAATAAATCCACTTGGTTTGTGTAATCCTATGTCCCAACACACATGATTCCTGAATGTTTTTGGATCTTTTGTCTCCTGGAAAGTGTTTGCTAATATCCCACTCCAAATTCCATCATTTTCCAGTTTATGATGTGAAAGCTAGCCGAATAAACTCAACAGAAAGCATTTCCATTGGCTCAGAGGTTTCTTAGGTAACCGCCCACCGGGATCCGGAGAAACTCTCCTGCATGTGTAGCTCCAGCCCAGGCCACCAGCGCCATCACTCACGAGGAGACGGGGCGGATTCAAAACAACTTTATTTGTCCCTGAGTGACTTACATTGTTAACAAAGCTAGCTAAAAGGTTGGACAACAAAAACTATTCCATGGAGGAGCGTTCAGTTGTTCCTGTTAGAAATGGCACAGCTGGACCCACACTGTGCCCTTTGAGACCTGGCCCTACGTGTCTGAATATAAACCTCTGTAAAACTGTTGCTCTTCACTTTATCAAACTCAAACTACAGCTTAGATGTAAAATTATGAATTCATTAAAGTTTGAAGCTACTTCTGCATTTTTCCAAAGAGGTTTTCATCCTGAAATAAATTTTTTTCAGGCTGCAAAGAAAAAAATCTACTTTTTTACAATGTTCATTTACACTTTATCAGTGACACATACTAATATTTACACATCTCAACAAATAACTCAAGAGTTCCATTTAAAATGAGACCAAAAGTAATCAAGTAGACATTGTGGTTACAGAAATATACTCAATAAAGTGTGGGGATGTCATTTTTGAGAAGCTTTCAAAATCAAAAATGGGCCTCAGGCCCAAGGGGTCTGGAGGGTCTTCCTCCTCCTCCACAAGACATTGTTCATCACCAAACTGTTGTTGGATGGTTGGAGGAGTTCCTCTGGGAGGATGTTTAGGTACCATTCTTTATTCATGGCTGCTCTGAAGCTAAACTGAGAAGAACCCCACAGGTCAGATGAGATTGCTCTCCTTCTCTTCTCCAGATTATCTTTGTTCCAGAAGCTCCAAACAGTCAGAAAGAGGTTCCACCAGATTAGATGACTTTCCTCCAGTGCCCAGCTGTCCAATCCCTGGACCTTCAGCAGGACATCAGTATGTCCTTCATGGGCTGCCCGTATTGACTTCTGACCATCCTCCAATTCTTCTTACTGAGCTGCAGATGCTCTCACACCTGGTGGAGCCCTGATCCCACAGCTGGACCAGCTTTAGGAGACATCCTGGTGCTTCTGCACTTTCAGGACTATCAGTGTACCCCAGGGCAGCTGTGGCTAAATGACTGTTGTGTTGTAAAGCACCTTGGGGGGCTCTGGGACTCTAGAAGGTGCTCTATAGATACAGGACATTTGCCAGGAGCCTTTACAACAACTGGTGTCTCTCCTCAAAGTGTTGATTAATTAATGGTTGATTTAGGTGCAGCCTCACTGGCAGCATGAAGACCGATGCTTAGAAGCTTCAATAGCATCCATTCTGCTATCAGCAGGTCCTTTTGTGTCACTCACGACTCACGAGGGACTCATATGGAAGAAAAATCATCATAGGAGACAAATCTTCACATAAAACATGGAATAAAAAGGAAACAGCCTGAAGAGAAGCAAAAGCTCTCCAGAATGTTTTGGGTCAGAGACACAAGATAAACCAGCCTCTCAGTTAAATATTTCTTTAAAAATCTGACGCTGCTCATGAAATGTGCTTCTCGCATCAGTCCTCATTCACCCAGAGAACCCTCTCCTCCTGCCAAACCATCTAGAGACATCTACTGATGGAGCGGGAATGTGCTGCATTCTGACGTTTGAGTCAGAAGGTGCACACGTCTCTGACGTGTCTGAAGAAACTGCAGCATCTAATTTCCCTCTGGGATTAAAACTGTATTCTTAATCTAAATTAGATTTAAACCTAGTGTGTGTTGCAGCAAAGCGCTCATCTCCGCTCTCTCATCAGCCAGATGTCTGACCTGAAACGCTGAGCTCTGAAGAATCAGAGGTGATCCAGAACTTTAGCTGCTTTCTAGATTTTTGAATAAAACAAAATAATTTGAGTCACCTGGCTCATGTCCTCCACTCAGCTGAGGTCCTTTAGAGCTGTAACAACCTGATGTACTGGTCTAAAACCATGACAACACTATTATGGGGTGTTGTGACTGGAACTGAAAAGTTTTCCTGAGTCTTGCTCCGTGGCCTGGATTCTATCTGGGATTTGGAAGGAGCAGGAATTCTGTGGCTGTCCTCGGAGAGCTGCCTGCTGTACTTCACTGGCCTTTTCTTCCTGTTTGAGGTCTCTGCATGAAGACGGCTGCAGGATTTGGGTCTGAGCACAAAGCATTCTTCCAGCGAGAAGACAGAAGAATAAAAAGGCTGTTGTTTGCAGAAATCCACGAGCGTCTCCTCGTGCGCTCTGATTGGACTCCCCTAGACAGCTGTTCTGTATAAATCAGAACAGTCGCTCTGCAGATTGTTCACTTCCCAAGCCTGTGATGATTCTGCCAGCCGCACTCTGGCACCGTCTCCTGCTCAGGCCTCACGCCGTGTTAATACCCCAACAATCCATCTGCCTCCATCCAGCCTCCTCCACCTCGGCCAAAACAGAAATAAAAGCCTTGTGAAGGAGGCAGACTCCGCTCTGGTTCTGATTCAGGCTGCTGCTTAAGCGTGTTGGAGGTGTTCTAAAACAAAACATGTGACTCCAGCAATGGAGGGAGAAACACACTCACCTGAAGTTTGTCATGAGTCTTTATGGCTCATAAAATCACATCATACCTTTATGTGTGTGTGTACCTGTGCATGCGTGTGTGTGTGTACCTGTGCATGTGTGTGTGTACCTGTGCATGCGTGTGTGTGTGTACCTGTGCATGTGTGTGTGTGTGTACCTGTGCGTGTGTGCGTCTGTGTGCGTGTGTGTGTGTGTATGTGTGTGTGTGTGTGTGTGTACCTGTGCATGCGTGTGTGTGTACCTGTGCATGCGTGTGTGTGTACCTGTGCATGCATGTGTGTGTACCTGTGCATGCGTGTGTGTGTGTACCTGTGCATGTGTGTGTGTGTACCTGTGCATGTGTGTGTGTGTGTACCTGTGCATGCGTGTGTACCTGTGCATGCGTGTGTGTGCGTGTGTACCTGTGCATGCGTGTGTGTGTACCTGTGTGTGTGTGTGTGTGTGTGTGTGTGCGTGTGTGTGTA
>SSNS01000005.1:1069002-1081502 GCA_006937985.1 Aphyosemion australe | reverse complement strand
CTTGTCTTATAGCACCTCTACTATGTAATCATAGTCACAAACGCTTTTTTAACTCCTGCAAACAAACGCTAACTAGTGAATAAACTCTAAAACACAGAGAACCCTCTTCTGATGGATGCTAAACATTTGCTTTTTGTCCTGACATTCAGCCTGTCGTGATGCTGCACGCCCAAACTTGTTTTAGGAGCTCTGGGAATCTCGTTGACCTCCAGGAGAAGTTGGAAAGCTGTCCAGGAGCTCGTGACTGGTGGTTATTGATCATGTGATAACAAAGAGCAGCATCCCTGTTTGCTGAGGTTATTTTCTAGGATGTGGCTCTTCTACTCTCGACCCATTGACATTCCTTTTTTCAACACCAACACAGCTAGGCATGCTTTGAGGCTACACACAGGACCACGGCTCAGGGAAGTCAGGACAGAAACATTTTAGACAAAAGTAGAGTTTAATGAAGGACGTGCCTTCTGAGGAATTTGGGACGTAAAAGCAACAAATGGCAGCAAGTGTGGCCAGAGAGGAAATGATTTAATGTGGTTTAGTAATCTGAGCAGTATGACACGAGGAGAGAAAACTGAGGAAACACTGTTCCTAAAATAAGAGAGGTCGCTTTACAGGATTATAACCCTGGCTAAGTGAATAAGTGTCCTGTCCCGTCCTAACTGTGTTTACGAGGCCACCACCAGATGCTTCAGAGCAGTAAAGCAGGAGTTCAGCTCAGAGAGCCTCTCTCTCCCTCTGCTGCTCCTGCAGGCCTTTCTTCTCCCTCTGGCTTTTATCTGCTGAGCTTTAAGAAAACGTCAAGGTTGAAAACAGACGGATTCCATTAGAACAGTTCATGCTGCTCGCGTCTTCAGCCCAGAAATATGAACTTGATCTGTTTCCTCTCTGAGCTTTTTCTCCTCAGCATCAAGGAGCTGCTGTCAAACACACATATATACACACACACACACACACACACACACACACACACACACACGCACACACACACATACACACACACACACACACACACACACACACACACACACACACACACACACACACACACACACACACACACACACACACCTGTAAACAGGATCTTATAGCTTCTACTTCTCAAAAGTAGAATAAGGTGCAGAAGCTGAACACAGGTACCGATGTGGACGGTCAGAACCAGGGAGACCACCATTCTCTCCATCAGACTGATAACTCTTAGATAGATTTCTCCTCCTTCCCCACAAACAAAGACTTGTTGACTGAAGCTACATTCAGAGCTGATTTTATTTAAGGCGCCCAGCAGAGGATTCTTTTTGTTGTAGACCTTTTTTAAGACTCCTCCTTAGCAGGGAATGCAGAGCCTTCTTCTGCAGAACCGGGCCTTGTTCTGGTTGAGACTGAAATGTTAATGATGTGTGGAAACATGCTGCACACGGAGCCTACAGCTGACAGAAGGAAATGGAGATGAAACAGCAGTGTTGGGGATGTGACTGGTGCAGCACAGGTGGTGACACCAGTGGGCGTATGATGGGAAGACAGTAAAATCAAAACGTGTCACCAGTCATCCACAGGTGGAGCTGAGCAGGTGGTACCACACAGCATGGAGCTGCTCCAGGAGAGAGAGACCCAATTTACACGATGGAAGAGGAGTTAAGTGCCCCATAACTGGAGGGTTGCTGGTGGGTTAGGGTTAGTTATCTGGGTTATTTTAAAGCTGTTGGTGGGTTAGGGTTAGTTATCTGGGTTATTTTAAAGCTGGCTGGTGGGTTAGGGTTAGTTATCTGGGTTATTTTAAAGCTGTTGGTGGGTTAGGGTTAGTTATCTTTGTTATTTTAAAGCTGGCTGGTGGGTTAGGGTTAGTTATCTGGGTTATTTTAACGCTGGCTGGTGGGTTAGGGTTAGTTATCTGTGTTATTTTAAAGCTGGCTGGTGGGTTAGGGTTAGTTATCTGTGTTATTTTAAAGCTGGCTGGTGGGTTAGGGTTAGTTATCTGGGTTATTTTAAAGCTGTTGGTGGGTTAGGGTTAGTTATCTGTGTTATTTTAAAGCTGGCTGGTGGGTTAGTTATCTGTGTTATTTTAAAGCTGGCTGGTGGGTTAGGGTTAGTTATCTGGGTTATGTTAAAGCTGGCTGGTGGGTTAGGGTTAGTTATCTGGGTTATTTTAAAGCTGGCTGGTGGGTTAGGGTTAGTTATCTGGGTTATGTTAAAGCTGGCTGGTGGGTTAGGGTTAGTTATCTGGGTTATTTTAAAGCTGGCTGGTGGGTTAGGGTTAGTTATCTGGGTTATTTTAAAGCTGGCTGGTGGGCTCCAGCTGTTTTAGATGTGCTTCATTAAGATGACGTCACTGTCGAGACATTTATGGACGTTCCACTGTCAGAACAATAAAACCCGCTCACTGGGTGAGCAGACTACCTCAGAGCTCTGAGTCAGCGTGGTTACAAAAAAGAAAAAGTAACTTACAACTAGACAATAACCCAAAGGGTAAGCTGGCACTGACAGACTGTGGGTGTTTATTACCAAGCTGAGTTTTATGGTTGCAACTGTAAAAACATCAGTGATTAGATTTCTGGCTGAACACTAGCTGACGACAGCCGTGGAAACTTGTGCTCACAGAGACAAGCTCTGACACGGATGTGTTCTGGGAAATTACACCTTTCTCTCCTTTTCCACGCGCTGGTGGCACAGTGAGTTCAGGTGGGAGACGAGACCCGGCTGCAGACGGAGGAACTGGCCCAACCAGTCCTGCAGCACCGTCGTTCTGCTGTTTGTGATGGACGCTGACACAAGCAATCACAGCAATTAGTAGCAGCTAATCCTGGTTAAGAGCAGCCTGAGGTGATGCTCGCTGAGGCTAGCAGAAGCAGCTGCACCAACTCTACCAGGCGTTGTTCCTGCGCTGATGATGAAAATCTGATTTTGTCCTAATCAGCTCAGCCCTTTTCTCTGTGCTCCCTCCTGACTACATTTTTGTATCATGAGGATTCCATCTCAGCCCATAGTAGGGACGTGTTGTGCTGAGGAGGAATGTTACCAGACACTCATCATGAGACCTCAGCTCAGAGCGCTGACCCTAACCCTGACTAGCAACGGCTAATCCCAGATAGCTCTGGTGATGCTAACATCACTGCAGCTCCTCATTCTGGTTTGGGTTTCAGTGGCTGAAGAGTTAAAGTTTTTAATGCTTGTTCTCGTGTCAGCGTGCTGGCAGCAGACCCTGCTGTTTGTTTACATCAGCGACACCAAGCAGCTGCTAAGTTTGTTTATATGAAAACACAAGAGCAGCACGTCCCGCTCAGGTCCAGATTCAACAGTCGAAATTAGTTTTCTCTGCAGGGTGTCTGGGCTCTCCCTTAGAGATAGGGTGAGAAGCTCAGTCATCTGGGAGGGGCTCAGAGTAGACCCGCTGCTCCTCCACATCAAGGGGAGCCAGTTGAGGTGGCTCGGGCATCTGGTTAGGATGCCTCCTGGACGCCTCCCTGGTGAGGTTTTCTGGGCACGTCCAACCAGGAGGAGACCTAAAGGAAGACCCAGGACACGCTGGAGGGACTATGTCTCTCAGCTGGCCAGGGAACGCCTTGGGATTCCCCCGGAGGAGCTGGCCCAAGTGGCTGGGGAGAGGGAAGTCTGGGCCTCCCTCCTTAGGCTGCTGACCCACGACCCGACTCCAGATAAGCGGAAGAAAATGGATGGATGTATATATATATATTTATTTATATATACACAGTGTGTGTTTATACACATAGTACTGTATATATATATACACAGTACTGTGTTTATATATATATTTATATATACACAGTACTGTGTGTGTGTTTATACACACAGTACTATATATATAATTTGCTGAGATTATCCACAATTCAACAGACAAATGTATTATTTATTTTACTTTTTCAAACTTGATGAAAATCAATGAAAAGCTAAAATAAGGAATAATAAAAGTAAAATCTCTTAAAAAAACACTCCATCACGTTTATGCCTGGCTCTGTGGCGCTCTATGGAGTCGTTTTCTCTCACATCGTGGTTCCAAATGACCAAAGCAGGATCCTGGTGGCAGAAACTAGAGAGGATTTTATCTGAGGAACCTTCTGGACAATATTTGTGATAGTTTTGGATTGTTGGAGTAGAAAATATTCATTTTCATACAAAAAGAATATTTGTCTGCTCACATAGCTTAGAAGAGCTGGAGAAAGACCCTGTTATGGTTTGCAAAAAGACATTTTTGTTGAAACAGCCCCAATATGTATATACTTATACCTGCATGTATATACTTATACATGTATAAGTATACATTTATATGTATTTTTTCCCAGACACAAACGTTCCACCAGAAGACAGACGGGACTGGTGACATGTTCAACCAGGTTTTAATAAAACAATCATTTCATTATTTTGTTCACTGGTGTGCTTTTGTAAAAAGATATGCTGTAAGGATTATTTTAAACCCGAGTTTTAGCTCCAACCTCCAAACTCACTTTGTTCCTTTCAACCAACAAACCAAACAGGAGGCTGATCCTGGCTGTTCGCTCCAACAGAAATGACAAAGTCCAGTCTTCATCTCTTTTAAAATCAAGTTGCAAGTTAATATCAGAGTGGATCAGATACGTGATGCTGCTGCTCCACCAGGAAACAGCATCCTCACCAGCCCACCCTCCTCCTCGTCCTCAGTCTCTGGAGATGGATGTCAGTCACTGTGTGAGAGGTTTGCTAAAATACAAGAAAAGCTCTGAGCTCACATATCCCATTCCTGAAGTTCCCCCCGTTGGGAGAAAGAAAGAAACTCCACAGAGATCCGACCGTTTCATTGGTGAGTTTGTTTTTATTATTTTCATAAAACAATCAATGTCATGTTTCTATATTCATATAAGCTTCTCTATAAATATAAACGTTCTCTTCATAGCAAATGCAAAAGGGGATTACTTCAAAGCCGTGACCACGATGGGCTCTCAACACAATAAAAGGATTATTAGGAGCTGGATGCACCGCGTGGAAGAAGTTCTGACACACACACACACACACACTCATCAAGTGTGTGTGTGTGTCGTTTAACCCCCCCCCCCATTACTGGGACACGCTCATAAACTCTGGCTTGTAACCAAAGTTCTGATTCAGCCTCAAAAACACCAGCTCAGATATCACGGATCAGAACCAGAAATATGGAGGAACCATGTGAGTGGCCTTGGGCTCAAAGACCTACAATACCCACAATGCTTTGTGTGCAGGAACATGGGGTAGTGGCGTAACATTAGTAGAAACCTGAAGGTCTTATAGTGATGCTAAGGGTGACATCACACCGTCTCCATAATAAAACATGATGCATTCACAGACCCAAACATAATCTGATATTTGAACTTCAGACTGACATGATGCCTGTCTGCATTCATCAACAAGCTGCTGTCGTCACGGCAACGATCATCAGGCATCTTTTTGCTCACCTTTAACCCTTTCATCTGGACCACAGAGACATGGTTCAAGGAGTCTCATGGACCTGTCTCATGGATGTGTCTCAGAGTCCCTCAGTAAAGTTCTACCAGAACCGTTACTTATAAGATCAAACAGAACAAGTGTTCTGGTATTCCTGCAAATACTCTCAGCTATTTTCTGAACATTTTGACTTTAATCTTGAAAATGAGACCTGACCAGATGTTCCTGCTGAGGTTCTGCTGTAGAAGCTTCAGAACACCAGAATCTGCTCTTAGATGTTCTTCAGTAACACAACCGGCTCCTGGCTGCTAAATATTTCATCAGCTCTTTTCTTTTTTCTGTGGGTGTTTGCATTGAGACAGAAAACATTCCTGGTGTGTCGGAGGCACAGCAGGAAGTTCTGGAAAGGCTCGTGAAAACAAAAAAGAACCATATCATGTCACCATGTTTGTCGCTTTGCCTGGTTTCATCTAACTCGTTTCTCTCACCTTCTAGCTCTAAAACTAATCCAATCCATCTTCCAGATGCTTTTGGATCATGATAAAAAATTCCGGTGAAGCCCTGAGACTCGCAGGGAAAACCAGGAATAGTCACAGATACTCTGGGAGCTGACTCATCACCAACAGTCGCAGCTGACTGGTCTGTGAACAGAACAAGCCAGGAGCCCGGAGACACTGGTGAAATGTTGGATCAGCTTTAAACTGGGAGTTAAACCAGATTCCTGTGGTCTTCAAACAAGACATTCCCAAAAATCCTTGAAACTTCTGCTAAAACTAGCTGGGAGCTCCGCTATAGAGAAACATCTGAGCATGCTCCTGTTGTTCATGGAACAGTCCCTCACCAGCCAGGTGGACCTCGGGTTTCTACTACAGCCCAGGAACCTGGGTCCCTACAGGGTCAGGCACAAACCAGTCATGTTCATGAGATGGTCGGGACTACAAGCTGCTGTCTCCGTGACTCACATTCCCAACCCATGCACGGCTTCTTGTGCCGGACACGAGTCTTCAGACGCTACAGCTGGCTAACCAGGACAAGACACCGCCACAAGGAAGCACTTGGGTGTCCCGGGACTCCAGAGGACTCCTCCCAGGGGTGTCCACAGTGAGTCGGGTCATCACAGATCCGGGGTGAGCAGTACAATTCCAGTGATTCCAAGTATGAAAAATGTTTTTTTTTTTTCACCTTTAAATACAAATATATACTTACAAAATTCCACAAATGAGTATGTACATAAAAAAACGGAGAAAACGTCTCCGGCGAGTCTGAAGAAAGAGTAAAAAGCAGCAGAGCGGAGCCGGCTGAGCTCCTCACACGGTGGTCTCCCCCTGCTTACTGCTGGCCAGTCTCAAGTAAAACCTCCTCCAGGAGTTCAGGGTCTTCCCAGACCAGATCCAGAAACCAGACGTGATGCCCACAATGAGCGTCATGAGATATTTAATCATGAAGACGGTGAAGTCTGGGTTCATGCTGGGGTGGTTCTGGATGGGACACGGAACCGCGTACGTTTTACACGTCTGGCTGATCCACGTCCGCTCCCACTGCTCCCTGAAAGCCTGCTCGTAGAAGTAACAGGCGATGACGATGGTGGCCGGCACCGTGTACAGCACGCTGAAGATCCCTATTCGCACCATCAGCTTCTCCAGCTTCTCCGTCTTGGTGCCATCGTGCTTCATGATGGTCCGGATGCGGAACAGAGACACGAACCCCGCCAGCAGGAAGGAGGTACCAATGAATAGGTAGACAAAGAGCGGCGCCAGGACAAAGCCACGAAGGGCGTCCACGCTGTTGATGCCCACGAAGCAAACCCCACTCAGAACATCTCCGTCCACCTGGCCCACAGCCAGGATGGTGATGGTTTTGATGGCGGGAACGGCCCAGGCTGCCAGGTGGAAGTACTGGGAGTTGGCCTCGATGGCCTCATGGCCCCACTTCATCCCTGCAGCCAGGAACCATGTGAGGGCCAGAATGACCCACCAGATGGAGCTGGCCATGCTGAAGAAGTAGAGCATCATGAAGAGGATGGTGCAGCCCTCCTTTTTGGTGCCCTGCACCACAGTCCGGATCTCGTTGTCAAAGCGATCGTTGCAGACCACCTTGTCCTCCAGTAAGAATCCAGTGATGTAGGCGATGGAGACCATGGTGTAGCAGCCCGACAGGAAGACAATGGGCCGCTCGGGGTAGCTGAAGCGCTTCATGTCCACCAGATAGGTCAGAACTGTGAATAAGGTGGAGGCACAGCACAGAACCGACCAGATCCCGATCCAGATTCTGGCAAATCTGAGTTCTTCCTCACTGAAGTACATCATCCCGTGAGACTTCTTGGGCTCACACGGAGCTCCGCAGTTCTCCTGGCCCAGGAAGCGGTAGTTCAGGTAGGGGGGCACCGTGAGCGAGGCCGGGCACCGGAACTGACCCAGCATGATGTCCGGAGGAGAGCGCTCCGTGGGAGGGTGCCCAGCGACACCGTCAGACTCCGCTCGGTCAGACATGTTCTGGCCCACGCACAGCTCCTCCGAACCGTGCACCGGGAACTTCTCACACGCCAGGGTGTCGGGCCACTGGAAGCCGAACTTGTTCATGAGAGCCTCGCAGCCCTGGCGCGCGCGCTCACACAGCGAGCGGCACGGCGGCAGCGCCTGCTCCAGCACCGTGCACACGGGCGCGTACATGGAGCACAGGAAGAACTTCAGGTCCGGGGAGCACTGGACCTTCACCAGCGGGTAGAACTGGTGCACCTCCAGCCCCGCGTCCTCCTGGTTGGTGTGTCCCAGCAGGTTCGGCATGATGGTCTCGTTGTACGCGATGTCCGTGCACAGCGGGATGGCGATCGGCTGGCAGAAGCCGTGCTCCGGTATCGACATTCCCCGGTCTCCGCCGCCGTACTGCCCGTTTACTCGGATAAATCCAACATTCAGGACCAGGACCGAACAGAGCAGAGTGAAGACGGAGCGGAGGGCTCCGCCGGACGCCATGGCGGGGCTTTATCCGCACAGGGAGTCCGTTTGCAGGGAAACTACTCGTCGGTACCTCGGTAGGCAACAGGATCCACTCCGGACCGGCGGGGTCGCTCAGTCCCGGTCCCCGCTCTCACCGCTGGGCCACAAAACACAACAAAACCGGAGTAAAATCCACAGGTTCGGAAAGCGAACCGGAACCTTTCATTTAAAATCCACGTATGTTGTCGAACCGTGGTCCCGTGGAGCCGCCGCGTCCCCGGTCTGAACACCGAGTCGGTCTGTCTGCCCTCTTTCTCTCTCTCTCCCTCCCTCCAGCTCACCGCGGCAAGCTAACATCCGGGCAACGCAGCTTCCGCTACACTCTTTCACAATAAAAGCCGTAGACTCCAAACCACACACAGGTCTGGACCGTTTCACCTGAAACCTCGTGTCTAAAGTTATTTACAGATAAAAGTTTAGCAGAATACCACAGAAAATCCCTTTAGTGTTGTCTTAGTGTAACAGCAGCAAGGCAGATTCACAGCTGATTACAGGCTTTAAGATAAAAGTGATGTTTACGCATTCTCACTTTAAAACCAAATAAAACCATAGAAACAGTTCTATCTCTCTCTCTCTCTCTCTCTCTCTCTCTCTCTCTCTCTCTCTCTCTCTCTCTCTCTCTCTCTCTCTCTCTCAGGGATTTTGGGTTAGTTGAAGTTCTGAACTTCACTTCCTGTTTACTTCCATCTCATTGCAGTTGACTTTCTTCTCTCTCTGTCCCCCTCTCTCTCTCTCACACACACACACACACACACGCACGCACGCACGCACGCACGCACGCACGCACACACACACACACACAGATGGTGTGTGTGTGTGTCATTGCAGCAATACCCCTCTCCTCTGTGATGATGGGTCATGGGTGGGAGGCAAATCTCTCTGCCCAGAATTCTAACAGATCTTCTGATTTTGGAGACTTTGGGTTGTTCCCTAAAACAAGGTGACATTCAGGACGCAACTAACGTTAGACCACCAGCTCTGATCAGTAGTTATTATGGAAAACAGCACTAAATATCAACACCTTTTAAAAATGCGCTGCTTTGACATCATCATGGAGCCACGGTGTGAGCTGAACACAGACTAGACAGATAAATGAGTAAAAGTAAGTCTGGGTGGTAACTCCGATAACTTCTGACATGAGGCCAGGCAGAAAAGGCTTTGTTCTCTGCAGATTCTCACTTGTTTTCACTCAAACTCAACATCCCCCAGACTGCATCCATAAAGGTGTATCTTTCCTTCTTGGCATGAAAAAAATAAATGCAACCCTTTACAGGAAGTGCTTGTAAAATAGCTCCAGCTGTTGACAATAAAACATCTTCCAGATGTTAACACTTCTCTGAAAAGAGCCAAATATAACTCTAAAGCAGTGTCAAAACACTCCCCCACCCACCACCAGGGTCTCTGGGAGCTGGTGTGTACCTCCAGCAGTCACCAGGTGAGAGGTGGGGAACACCTGAACATTTTGATTGGAAAGTATTGAACCTGATGCTCTGGGAAAATGTTTCTGGGTTGGCCTGGGAATGCCTTCACCAGAGGAGTTGGCCCAACTGGCCGGAGACGGACTAAAGAGAAGATGGTGGAAGGCTAATTAGACGACCCTGAGTGGATGTCCACCAAGAGTCAGCAACAGACTCTGTGTGTGTGCTCTGCAACAATGATTTATCTCCACAAATAAACAAGCCTGAAGGAGTTTTTAATAATGATGGATTAGATTTATGAAGCGCTACCGTCGCTGAACGAATCAGAATCACAGTTACTGGTAGAAGCAACGGCGTTACCATAACACCGATGATGTCACACGTCTGTCAGAACTCAAATATCACGTTTTACCACAGAATCCGTCTGACTGACTTTAAGCTTTAAGCAGACACTTTAGTAAGAACACTCAGAGCCCATCTGAGGCATTAATAAACTTTATTTCAGTTAAAACAACATTAAACATTTACAGAAGGACATTACATCTTCTATATTAACATTACATACAGGTAGTAACAAATAATGCAACAGCTATTCTACAGTATGCTCCATTATCTCACTGGATGAAGTGACTGACCGCGCTTCTGTTTTCCAAACCACTCGTGGGAAAAAAGTTTTTTTTTTTTTGTTTTTCAGTGCAGCGTGCTAAAAAAACTAAAACCGAGTCAGAGCTTTGTTTTAAAGTTGTTGCTGAGCACAGCGAGGATGCATGTTGAGCCAACGAGAACGTTTGTCCCAAAGTCAGACCACTCCTGTCCACATAGGGAATGCCAAAAATAGATTCCTTTTATATAGATCCATATACTCCTACCACCTCTCTAGCATTAAGGCGACACCTGCTACCCTGTGTTCAACCGTAGTGCAAGCATCACCTGTTCGCTCCTTCACTTCCATCTCTGATGATTCCTTCCCTGGACTGTGTGGAAAGTATCTGGAGAACATTCAAGTTAGAACGGGATTTAAAGCCACACAGAACACCAAAATCTAAATGTTCAAACGAAGCCTGCAGAAGCCGAAGCTTCAGGGAGGAGTGGAGGTGATGGGGGGCTGAAGGATTGCTCACATGGGGAGCAACACACCAAAAATAATTATTCAGCTGCTAATACTGTCAGCAATCCGTTAAAGCCACTGGAGGCTAGGCAATCTGAGCACAGCTCCATGGTATTAACCCTCTTCTGTCACGCTGCTTACCGGCATTACCCACCGCCTCGCCTCCCCTTTCTCCTGCTGCACAATCACAGCCTGGGGGGCGACACTAAAGAGCTGCAAGATAACTTCAAGTACAGCAGGTCTCCTGGTTCTCCTTCGTTTTGGGTAAAGGTTCAAATCCATGGATGAGATTTACATTTGTGAGGAAGCCGCCTCTGCAGCAGACGTAGCAAGAGGACATTAATATTTATGCGTTTATCATTTAGGGAAAAGCCAGAGCATAAAAGTGACCATGCAGGCTGGAATGTAGGGCGAACAGATTTCTCTCTAAAGTGCATTTTTAAAAATGCTACTGGGTGAGTTTAACCGTAATGGTTTCTTCTACCTCAGAGCCACCATTCCTCATGGTTAGAAAACCACGCTGGGATAAAGCCCCTCAGGTTCCTGAATCTGGTCTGATACAACATTCAGAAGGATCACTGGAAGATCCCTCCTCTATGGACAGAACCAGCCAGCTCACGGTTAGGGTCAGCATCCCAAACATCCCTTTAAACCTAGGAGGAGGTGGGTGTGTCGGTAGTTGGTTCTGTAGTTCAGCCTCAAAAGAATTTATGTAGCGAAACACTGTGGTGGTTCCGTGTGTGAGAGCGTTTCCTCGCTCCTTCTCTCACACGGGAAGGTTTTCTTTTGAAGATCTAAAGATTCTGCTTCATTTGGTCAGCAGCACATGCTGAATGAGTCTGGATCTTTTTGCACGTCAAATCTAGTAAACATGCTGTGTATGATGAGCTGTGGTGTTTGTTTTTTTTAGTTTCGAATGGAAGATTTCTGTCTGAACTAAACAAAGAAACCAAGAACAACCTGCTGTAGAAGAACCAGACGTGTCCAGGTAGTGGGCAGCCATCACACCCACTTCCTGCTTTTATAAACATGTAACTAGAGTCTATAGAACCTGGGAATACACTTCCAACCTAAACCATGACTGTGTAAAACCATCAGAGACACCAGAACACCAGCTTCCTGTGACAGATTTAAACCCCAAATGGTCCTTCTACTGGGACAACTACCTGAGGAGGCGGGGCTTCCTCACCTGTTTTACTGTAACCTTTTCATTGTCTGAAGGAAAATTCTCAGTTTTCTTTCTACATCTTAAATCCTAGCACACGGCTCTGTAGGTTTTATGCAAAATTAGCTTTTTGTCCAAAGCTGCAGGGTTTGAAAAAGGTCTGAAGTCGTGATCGAATCACCAGTGGGAACGCTGAGATTCATCTCACTGCGGAACGTCGACGTGAGCCGGTGACAGGATTTGGGATTCTGAGCCTTTCATCATCATGAGGTCTGTTAACGTCCAACACAAAGGCTGGCATGGAGAGGAGGGATGATGACGTAGCAAGTAGCCAATGAAAAACCTTCTATTATCTGGTGCTTAGCAGCACAAACAGTTGGGGGGGGGGGGGTATTCTTGGCGTAGCAAACATG
>SSNS01000005.1:1066785-1068700 GCA_006937985.1 Aphyosemion australe | reverse complement strand
TGTGTGTGTGTGTGTATGTGTATGTGTGTGTGTATCTGTGTATGTGTGTGTATCTGTGTATGTGTGTGTATCTGTATGTGTGAGTGTGTATCTGTGTGTATCTGTATGTGTGTGTGTCTGTGTGTGTGTATGTGTGTGTATCTGTATGTGTGTGTGTGTGTGTGTGTGTGTATCTGTGTGTGTGTATCTGTGTGTGTGTGTATCTGTATGTGTGTGTGTGTATCTGTGTGTGTGTGTGTGTGTGTGTGTGTGTGTGTGTGTGTGTGTGTGTGTGCAGAAGTGGTTCTTATAGATTCTGTAGATGACTATATCATACATCAAATATACATTCTTAAATAGGAGGCTAGTTACAAACACAGAACACCATATGTACCAATAGTAAAGTTCTTTTGTTTACACTGTGACCAGGATATATGACTTATTGGAACCTTATAAAAAATAAACAAAAATTGCAAATAAAAGCCTGAAGTCTTAGGTACAGCTCTGAATGCACACATGTTCAACGCTCACTCACTTTCTCATGCACACGCCACACACTCACAGCATCAAAGTAATAAATAAAGAGAACCGGGGCTCGTCTTGATGTCAGCATCTCCATCTTGTTTGTTGCTTACATCAGCCACCTGGAAAACAGACAAAAACACAACATGAGGAGTGAGTAACAACTCCAGACCCCTCCAGCACTCGGAGAACACGTGTTGTATGATGTTGTTCTGCAGCTGCATCAGTTAGCCGACAGCTGTGAGCACGGTGAGGAGGTGTGATGCATATTCAGATGTGTTCACGACTACTCACACACACACGCGCACANCCGATAACTTCTGACATGAGGCCAGGCAGAAAAGGCTTTGTTCTCTGCAGATTCTCACTTGTTTTCACTCAAACTCAACATCCCCCAGACTGCATCCATAAAGGTGTATCTTTCCTTCTTGGCATGAAAAAAATAAATGCAACCCTTTACAGGAAGTGCTTGTAAAATAGCTCCAGCTGTTGACAATAAAACATCTTCCAGATGTTAACACTTCTCTGAAAAGAGCCAAATATAACTCTAAAGCAGTGTCAAAACACTCCCCCACCCACCACCAGGGTCTCTGGGAGCTGGTGTGTACCTCCAGCAGTCACCAGGTGAGAGGTGGGGAACACCTGAACATTTTGATTGGAAAGTATTGAACCTGATGCTCTGGGAAAATGTTTCTGGGTTGGCCTGGGAATGCCTTCACCAGAGGAGTTGGCCCAACTGGCCGGAGACGGACTAAAGAGAAGATGGTGGAAGGCTAATTAGACGACCCTGAGTGGATGTCCACCAAGAGTCAGCAACAGACTCTGTGTGTGTGCTCTGCAACAATGATTTATCTCCACAAATAAACAAGCCTGAAGGAGTTTTTAATAATGATGGATTAGATTTATGAAGCGCTACCGTCGCTGAACGAATCAGAATCACAGTTACTGGTAGAAGCAACGGCGTTACCATAACACCGATGATGTCACACGTCTGTCAGAACTCAAATATCACGTTTTACCACAGAATCCGTCTGACTGACTTTAAGCTTTAAGCAGACACTTTAGTAAGAACACTCAGAGCCCATCTGAGGCATTAATAAACTTTATTTCAGTTAAAACAACATTAAACATTTACAGAAGGACATTACATCTTCTATATTAACATTACATACAGGTAGTAACAAATAATGCAACAGCTATTCTACAGTATGCTCCATTATCTCACTGGATGAAGTGACTGACCGCGCTTCTGTTTTCCAAACCACTCGTGGGAAAAAAGTTTTTTTTTTTTTGTTTTTCAGTGCAGCGTGCTAAAAAAACTAAAACCGAGTCAGAGCTTTGTTTTAAAGTTGTTGCTGAGCACAGCGAGGATGCATGTTGAGCCAACGAGAACGTTTGTCCCAAAGTCAGACCA
>SSNS01000005.1:1041785-1056785 GCA_006937985.1 Aphyosemion australe | reverse complement strand
CATATTTCATTTACTAACCCAAGCCACAAGGGGGCGATATGACTTATTAGCCTTCATATTTGAGGTGGTTCCTCTCTCCATCACAAACATGAAAAATGGCACTCTCAAAGAGCCTTAAACGGAAAGTTGATGCCGAAAACCGCATATTTAATGAAGAATAGACAGAAAAGTTTGTATTTATCCTGCCAACCTTTGGAAATGGGTTAGGGTTAGTACCTGTGTGCCTCATTTGCAGCAAGACTGTCGCTGTCACTAAAGAATATAATCTGAGTCATCATCACAACACAAAGCATGCAAACTTCAAGGAGTCATATCCTGAACAGTCAGAGACTCGTCGAAAGAAAATTTCAGCTTTGAAATCCCAATACTTCCATTGCAGCGGGATTATTAACCCAACTTCAACTGAACAAGAGCGGGCAACAAGTGCCTCGCTGCGGGCCGCCTGACCAGCTCCGGTGGCCTAGTGGTAGAGTGTCCGCCCCGGGACTGGGAGATCAGGGTTCGAATCCCGGTCGGGTCATACCAAAGACTTTGATAAAAATGGGACCCAATGCCTCCTCGCTTGACACTCAGCACTAAGGGGTTGGATTGGGGGGTTAAACCACCAAATAGTTCCCGAGCGCGGCCACAGCTGCAGCTCACCGCTTCCCACCATGAGGATGGGTCACATGCGGAGGACAATTTTCACCACACACCAGTGTGTGTGACAACTGATGGCTTTAATCTTTAATCTTACTGAACATAATATGCCGTTTACCAGTGCTGAGGTATTTAACACCGCAATTATGCGCTATGATGGAAAGCGCAAAAACGGAAAATGTAAGAACTGCTGTAGATTAAATAGTAAAAAACAACCTGTTGAATGAGAGCTATGAGTTTGTAGTCATTTCATATTAATGCTGTTTTCAGTTTGTTGAATTTGATAAAGAAAAAACATGTAACTTTTCTTGATTCAGTAATATTTGGGGGCCAGGTTTGCATAGTCTTGTAGCCAGGGTTCTGACGGTTCTTTAGAGGTGCAGCTTGCCTATGTTTATTGATATTTGGGGACCCTCAGGCCCAAAGGTCTGGCAGGCTGGACGTGGCCCGCGGGCCGCCATTTGCAAATCACTGCTTTAGTGCATGTGTGTGTGTTATCTGAGTGTGTGTGCGAGCTGAGGCGTCCATGTTTAAACATCTGGATCGGTGACCTCCTGAACGTTCTACTAATTTATTCTGTTGGTTTTCAGAAAAACAAAGAAACAAATGAGTTTTTCTCCATTTTTAACTTCTGCATCCTCCTGGTGACCCGTCACCATGGTAACGTGGGCTTCATGGACAGATCCTAGATGCTCTGCTGAATGAATGCAGCCTGTTAACATTTCTGGGATGGGGTGGGGGGGTTGGTTTATCATATCTGTTGTGATCAGAAACCCGAACCCCCCCCCCACCCCCCACCCCCCACCCCCCCACGCTCATGTGATTCATTCAATGGAATCAACTTCAAATTAGGCCTTTTTTCTTTTAGCATCTAGTAGGAAAGCGAGAACATGATGCCTCGCCGTTTTTCGGTATGTTGCTTCTAGGCGCAGACGTTCAGCTGTGGTCATAAATAAAAGCCCATCGAAGGGTTAAACATCAGCCTCCTCCTTCTGGCTGAGCTTGTTTCATAACAGGAGCTAACATCTCAGTGTCTGCAGACCTGACTGAGGTAAAGGTTGAATATGGAACAGGGACACCACAGCGACATCTAGCGTGTGGAGGCTGTAGCTGCAACAACAGAACAAGGTTT
This sequence comes from Aphyosemion australe, assembly GCA_006937985.1. Taxonomy (NCBI): domain Eukaryota; kingdom Metazoa; phylum Chordata; class Actinopteri; order Cyprinodontiformes; family Nothobranchiidae; genus Aphyosemion; species Aphyosemion australe. The sequence continues at coordinate 1,055,014 of SSNS01000005.1, read as the reverse complement.
CCAGCCGTCGGGTTGCCAGGTTTGCTGCCGATAGGTGAAGTGAGCAGCCAGCACTGTGTCCAGAGACCTAAACTCACTCTGGTTTTAGATCTTTGATGGTCGCTCCTCTTCTGAGAAGGATAACGACATCTTCTGGGCTCAGAAGCAGCTGCTTGACTTGCCGAGTCCGCCATTTTCCACAGTGCCAGCCTCGCTGTGCCTAGCACCCGCAATGGTGCCCTCTAGTGGCTGGTAGATGTAAACATAAATCCATCAAAATAAATATTTGATTATGTTTTAAATAAAATATAGTTTTTAAAGGAAACCCTGTAGCTTCATTCTGCACCAAATACAAATACAGGCCATTTACCACCTCTAAACGCCCCGTGGAGGGATGAGTTTTAAAAAATATAGCTTTTTGTCAAATTGTTCCTTATTCCACCTTTAATGCCAGCTGGGTGTTTTATTTCTGGAGGGGGGAACAGCGGTGTCCTGACCAATCACAGGCTTGTGTTCTCCGTCACCCTCTGTGAGCCTACTGCAGGGCTCTGGGTTGACGCATCACGGCGTTGCGTCTGTTCGGTATAAAGTCTAAACCAGGCTCCACCCTTTAACAACAACATGTTAGCTAAGGTCTGTTTTTGTTCAGCAGCAGACGGCTGGAGCCACAAAACTCCGTCGCTCTGGTTTTTACCAATATCATCGGTCCAGGGATGTTCTTCCGTCTGAAACCATCCCAGCAGACCTTCTGTTTATCCAACAGGGCTTTATGAAATCATGGCACTTCTTCTCTCCTCACAGTTTCAAAGTTGGCGAGTAAGAAAGTGAAGTTAGACTTTAGGGAGACAGAAACTTCCCTTTTGAAGCTCAAACACTGATTTGAAGTGACACTGTGACCCATTTGAACAGCTAGATGCAATCTCCCCTAAAGAGCAGCGAGACCTACATCAGCATTCCCGAGCTCTGCCGTGTGACGAGTGAGCTGTTGGTTCCAAGGGTCAGAAAACGTGGAGAGAGAAAGCTTCATCCAGGTTCCCGCTCCATAAATCCTGGCTTTTCCTGTCTGAGGCCTGGCTGATGTCCCCTAGCCGGGGTTTATGTGAGGTGATGGAAACAGGGAGGGAGAGCTTCAGAATCTGACTTGGAAAGGAGAGCACAGAGAGAAAGGCTGTGCGAGTGCATTAGTCATGTGAGATGTTGGTGTGAGGGAGATTTTCAGCAGACTGGCTGAAGAAGAGAGGAGTAGGGATGCTTTGATGTAGACACTGTAAAGATGCTGCTGCCTGACATCCACAGTGGGGGTTCACTGTTAATGTGACCAGCCTCTTTAAATAAGTCGGCCCCTGCTGGGCCTCGCCGCAGAGACCCCCATCACCCACCATTAGCTCACATCTACCAGGATTCATCTACGCTTCACAGCCATATCAGACCCACCACGGGGCTCGGCCATCTTTTCAGGAGTACATCCTGACCACATGGGAATCAGCAATCCACAGAAGAGGAGCCTGGCCTTTCTGCTGCCATCTCCAAACTGCTTTCATCTGAAGTTCATGCAGCATTATTTCATAAACAGGCTCTTAGGTTATAAACACGGATTTGCACCAGCAGCAACACAGCGTAGCACTGCTGGTCCAGCAGGAAAGGCACAATAAGCCTGTGATGCATCAAATGTTCAGAAAGGCTGCATGAGAATCTGGACTGGAATATTTTTAGATCTGCCTCGGGTCTGGGTCAGAACGGACCTGGAGCGCTAACGTTAGCTCTTGTTGCTAATGTTTACATTTGTAAAAATGCACAGGGTGAGACAGAGAAGTAAAGGTTTATGACACAAAATCACACGAACTGATGTGAACTTCAGGAGACTGACATTAAAATCCAATATGGCTGCAACTTTGTTGCTCCTGAACTAGCCGTTAGCTCATCAGTCCTAAAGGGTCTACAACAGGTTTGTTTTTCTTTTACACTTGACTCCTCCTTCAGTGTCTTTATCAATAACAGCTGCTAGACACGTGGCATACTACTCAACAGTAATATCTGAATGCTGATTTAACATCTAACCAATCACCCGTCACCGTCCGTCAGCCTCACCACGCCCACCTCTCACCCGCCGGCTGCTGGGTTAAATAACGCTCTCACTCACCACTCTGATGCTCAGTCATCGTTTCCTCTCGATAAGAGTTCCTGATCCGTGACTCGACGGATCAGTCCCTGAACCAGCTTCCAGTCATTTCTCCACTCCAGTCCTTTAACCTCTCGTCTCCCAACAGAACAATCCCACCACGCTCCAGCCTAACTCCATCAGCTGGCGGCGGTTAGCGTGCCACGTCCTCGCCGACAGCACTCCTCTGCCTCCTCGCACACCCCTGACTCTCCTCAGATCACACCTGCCTGCCTTCCGCCAGGTGGATCGCCAACACCACCTTCTGATCCCGCTACGCTCCACCGACGGGACTGTCACGGTCATGGTTCTGACTTTGGGCAGTGATATGCTTTCACGCCTTTTTGTGACTTCTAAAAATGAATGAACTGCTTCAAACATGAAGTCAGATTTACGGCTTTTGTTTTTTTTAAAGTAAACAGCTTCGACCGAGTCACGTGACGTTTTACAGTATGACTCCTCCTAATGGTGTGTTTGTAAAATCCCAGGTTAAAGTTCATGAAGCAGAAGCTTCAGCAGCATTCAAACAGCCCAGTCATGATTCTGTTTCAGCACGTTTTAGGAGGCTTTCTGCACTAATAACACACATTATGCGGCCTCATGCCCTTCAGTTTGCAACACGTATGAACAAAACATTAAACGATGTTCGACAGTCCTTCTGCCATCTATTGGGAAAACGATGAAGCGTGAATGTTCCTCCCAGGAATCTACTCAGATGATTGTGTGGAAACTGAAAAATAAAGATAAAGGAGTCTGGTTTGTTTATAACGGAGAAAACAGCGGCTGTGTTGAGACAGAAACCTCTGACTCTGGGCTCAAAGCTAAGAGCAACCGACAGGTTTTAGCAGAGCTGAAGGGATCCTAAAGGAGACACTCAGGTGAGCTGCTCAGCAGGAGAAGCTGCTCTCTGGTAGAAACCTGCCGGTCTGGGGTTATGTTTCAGGGCTGAGGCCACAGTGTGTTATCTGAGCTGAGCAGAGAGTAGCACACGTCTTCACAAGAGTCTGGGTGTGTTTGCTCTCCCCCACAAAACAATGTCCAGTCACCTGACGCCATCAGAGCTCCACCCACAGGTATGTACGATGCTCCCGAAAGGCTTCATGGAGGGTGTGTGTGATGGTCATTAACAGTTAGAAGTTCCATCCATCCATCATCATCATCCACACAAGTAAAGCTTCCACCGTAAGGCTCCTCCCCTCTACCATTCTGCTCGGTACTGCAGAGGGATCCTAAGGCTCCTCCCCTTTAGGCCCCTCAACAACAACATAAAAGAGCGTAAGCTACCGGGGCTGGTGTGCTGTGCCTTACGCCCTGACATCAGGAGCAACATCAGTGGAACGAAACGGTCCTGGCAGCAAATACAAAGATAATCTTCAGTGTGATCTGATGTAAATCCAATCAGAACTCAATTTTAAAAAATTACATTTATTCACCAGGATTAATAATTCAGCCACCAAAAACAAAGCTGCTGCTGTGGGCCAGAGGTGGCGCTAATGCACCACTTTGTTGCTTGAAAACTGCCAACCTACATCACAGGAGAAGAAGATTAAAAAGGGGACGTACTCTGTGACATCACATGCCTCGTCCAATCATATCCACCCAGCTTAAATAAGCTTCACAGCTAGTGTCCTCAAGCATGTGTCGCCATGGTGAATGGGCGGGGCTTCAGGTTAGCCTTGTTCCTGGAACCAAATTTGGGGAAATTGAGCGCCTGGCCCTCAGGTCTGCTTCCAGCTGCTCTTCATTTGATTAAATATCTTTTCATTTACCTGCCTACTTCACCTGGAGTCCTCACCTGCACCTTGGGTCCTTCTCTACTACCGTCAGACAGATGTGCTAACGTGAAGTAGGAGTGTAGAGAATGATTTTTTTGTTTCTGAAGGGCGAGTACGAGAAAGCATAGCAGCGTGTTAACACCACAACACGAGAAACAACTTTACAGAAATCTGAAATGAGAGAAAATGTCTAAAATCAGATGAACAGTATAAGAAGTTTAACGAACGCCAACATAAAATGTTTTCAGCTCTGTGTCAGGGCTGCAGAAGAAACGGGTCCTTCTGAGGGAAGAACGGAAAAGAAACATCATAAAATATTCATAAAGACTTGAGGATTTTACAAATTCTAATTTAGATAAATTAATATTTAACGAGGCTGCATGTTTGAATGAAAACGGTGTCTAAAGACTTGCAGACGTGATTACATCAGGGAGCCGTTCCATCAAATCCCACAAGTGAGACTTTTCCAAAGTGACAATCAGCAAATTTTATTAGCCATGCTCCTCTCTCTCTCTCTCACTCACACACACACACACACACACACACACACACACACACACACACACACACACACACACACACACACACGCACACACACGAGGACAGGTTATTATTGAGAACACAAGGAGAAGAGGCCAGTTTACTAAAACTAACCTAGAAACTAACTTCATCAGTTTTATCACTGGAGCAGGTAAACGGGTTAGGGGGGTTAACTTCTTATGTAACCTGTCCTGGCAGACAGAACGGTTGATCCGGGTGCCATAACGTGCCAGATTAGGTTTACTCTACAGCAGGAGGGATGTGGGACATTCCTCCTGCTGCACAGAGCCTTTATCATGTTTGTGGCATGTTAGACCGCACCAGAGTGGACAGGCAGGGAGAAAAGAGACAAACACAAACAGGGAGAGAGAGGGAGTGGGGATGGAGGGACAACAGTACACAACAAACAGATAACAAGACAACAAACACACACAGGACAAAACAGTGGGGCCGTCATAATAAAATCAAATCTACAATACTAAAAGGAATAGGAGCTGTTGAGTGGTCATTGTCCTTATGTGTAGCAGCATGTAGAGGTTGACTAAAGGTGGAACGCCTCCTGTTTTAGTGTTCAGGCTTTTAGCTTCCACACCGACCCTGTAGACACCCCTGATATTTATATTCTATATTTAGTCTATATTCATTCATTTATTCATTCACTCCTGTTTTTACTACACACACACCCTCTTGGACAGATAATTGATGCTTTTCAAATCGTTCTTACATCAGTTTCTGTTTAATCCCAGCAGCACTGATCTCATGGTAGGAGTACACCTGGTGGCATATTCAGACAGTCCTGAGTCATCCAGGTTCATGCTGGAGCCCAGAAACAGCGTGTCCTGGTGAGGAAGCTGAATTTAGATCTGAGGAGAGGAGCTGGAACCTAAACGTCTGCGTTAGCGAGGAAATCTACTTCAGTAGGTTCTCCTCTCTCTTCCTAATGGGAATAAATAGAGACGGGGAGGGCATGGCACTCAGAGTACATTTAGGAATAGGGAGGAATCCAACGAAGAGCCTCCATCTGCATGGATTCAGGTGTGCTTCCCAGATTCACTACAGAAGTCCCTTTGATAAGGAGCTCAGCTGGTTGGTCTTCTTCAGCACAAACATCTTGTGAGGTTCCTGCTCCTCCATGGATGGGATTTTAAAGTCCGGTTTGGTTTCTGTATCTGGAGGGAAGACTCACTGAGATGCTTTCAGACCTTTGGCTCACAGACAGAACTCCTGTAACAGAGAAGGCCATCTGATCCATTCTGAAGTGTGTTTGGTGTAGAGTTACAATCGGTTCCCTTCTTACTGAGGAGAACAGCAGCGTGAGCCGAGCCGAGACCAAAGTGTGTTTCTGTCACAGTCCCCTGAGATGCTAGTTAAACGTGATAACTGCTCTCCTCCAGAATGACCAGTGGACAGGGCTGAGCTCCCCGTCCTCCACCATGTGATCACCAAAGCTCTGCTCCTGACTGACCCAGGGTCTGCTGTTCCACTATTTAACCCATCCAGGGTTTTTCCGGTGGCAGAAGCAAGCGCCGGTGTGGGCGGGGTGAGGTGGTGTGGCTGCTGCAGGAGCTGGATGTTTGAGATGACGGAGTGGTGCATTTGGTCATTTTACCCCGTTTCGTTTCTTTTCGTGATGTTGCTACGGCGATATTATGATGGCTGTGGTCATCTGTCATTCATTTAACCCTAACCCTCAGCACCGGTGGTGAGAGTGAGACTTCTTGCAGCAGCAGACAGATTTACCGTAATAACAGCACGTGGCCTTGAGAGTGCAACGGATTTTCTGAAGGCACAAACCAGCAGCGACAGTAGACCAAAGATCACCCCATTCAGTGTTTTAGTGGGAAAGAACATCCAGGCAGGGGAAACTCTGCAGCTCCTGCCTTCAGGCAGTAGAGTAATAACTTTTAGTGTTTTGATGATATGATGTCATTTCCTGTAAATGCTACATGGTGAATATTGTGCTGAAGCCTGAATCAAACATTTCTCACAGAAAAATATATTTTCCATAAACCATTCAGTCAGTCAGAGGTGCTGCTCTCCCCAGGGGTCAAAGGGCACAGATGGTTTTATGATCCACCTACCCTCTGTGTGGGCTAGGCTAGCCCCGCCCACCATGATGTCACACTGGAAACGAGAGGAAGTGCTTGCACACCTGAGTCTGTTGGTGCATTTGTGGGTTTCCTCCATGTCCTCCTCGTTAGCTGGGGGGGGTCATTATAATGCCACCTGCAGGCAGTCCGACCCCTCCTCCCCACACGCTGGACATCCCATAATCCACATTCAAATGAAGGGCTGATCCAGGAACAGCAAACAGCTCCAGAGTTGCTGCAGCTGGACGCGGAGCAGCGAGGTTCTCACCCAGAAGACATGACCAGATCTATCTCACCCCTCTGCATGAAGGACGGATGTGGGCGAGCGAGCAGCCTTCAGCGTGCTGCGGTTTGGTCTCCGGTTCGGTTTTCTGTGTGATGAAGATTCAGTTCAGCTTGGCCCCCTGTGGAAACCCCTATTGTCAAGTGTATTAATTAGCCTATTTTGTGAGTCTATCCAGCTGCAGAGTTGAGTTAATTTACGGGCATGCATCAGAACCACGGAGGAGGATATCTGCTCGGGAAATTTGTTTCATATTTACATAATTATTTAGGAGTTCCTGTTGATGCCGAGGCTGAAATGTTGGATTTAATTTATTCCAGAAGCTTGTGTTTGCTCTGGGACTCAGCTGGTTAATCAAGCATATGTTTAATTCAGGTTCCTCTGGCACAGACGCTGCTGCACTGAGCATTTCTAAATGCAGTATTCTTTCAGTCTTCTTGTGAATTAAACTCTAAAGAGTTGGTCTAAATCAATAATGTCTAACCTAAACAGCACACAAAAGTATTCATCCACGCTCCAGCGGCCTCCTGCTGAGACCTCCCAACCAGACGGAGGCTGCTTACACAAACAATTAGATATTTCTGTCTTGCAGAGAGAAACAAGAACACACACACACACACACACACACACACACACACACACAGCAGAGGAGTAATCTCTGTGAACCTCACGGTCTACAACAAACCACCAGGGATCCCATTTACACATAAGAAACACTAATTACCACGGCAGAGCGCGGCCAGACGACGGTACGCATGGGCGGCGACTGATAACAGCTTGTTAGGGCTGCCGTCGTTTTATGGAGCGAATTAAACAGTCGCATCAACAAATGCATGAAATTATCAGTGTGTCTAAAGCAGGGGCAGCAAACAGCTTCACTCTGATATTAACGCTCACGTGATGCTAAATGTTCCATAAAACAGGTAAGAGGTGAGCCTCTAACTCACCTGCTGTACATCAGCAGCGGTCTGAACATGGACTCATTTACAAACCATTCCAGAGAGAGTCGGAGTGTGTGTGTGTGTGTGTGAGTGACTCGACCCTCCAGTGGACAGTTCTCCGGAGCACTGGTGAGAACTCGAGGACTTGCTGTGACTGACAGCATGAGCACAATCTGCTAGAAATGTTCCCCAGTGGGATTAAGGTTAACCAGGTGATGTAGCCCCGCCCCAACTGGAGCTCAGGTAGAACAGAAACATCATTCAGCGTTTAAACGGTTCACAGGAAGTTGCACTTTCCATGACCTCATGTTCTGATCACTGTGAGGGTTTTTACACAACCAGGGTTTAGGTTGGAGGATTTAGGACTTTTTACAGGATGTGGAAAATCAGGAATTCAGCCATACCAATCAGGGTGGGAGTGGGGGTGGGGCACACCCTGGACAGGTCTTCTAAAACTCTGATCTAATGGAGAAACACGACCCTCAGAGACTTCTGCTGTTTGTCCGAGACTTCCTGTCCGGTCTGAGACTTCCTGTTTGGTCTGAGACTTCCTGTCCGGTCTGAGACTTCCTGTTTGGTCTGAGACTTCCTGTTTGGTCTGAGACTTCCTGTTCGGTCTAAGACTTCCTGTTTGGTCCAAGACTTCCTGTTTGGTCCGAGACTTCCTGTCCGGTCTGAGACTTCCTGTTTGGTCTGAGACTTCCTGTTTGGTCTGAGACTTCCTGTCCGGTCTGAGACTTCCTGTTTGGTCTGAGACTTCCTGTTCGGTCTGAGACTTCCCGTTCGGTTCGAGACTTCCCGTTCGGTCCGAGACTTCCCGTTCGGTTTGAGACTTCCTGTCCGGTCTGAGACTTCCTGTTTGGTCCGAGACTTCCTGTTTGGTCCGAGACTTCCTGTTTGGTCTGAGACTTCCTGTTTGGTCTGAGACTTCCCGTTCGGTCTGAGACTTCCCGTTCGGTCCGAGACTTCCCGTTTGGTCCGAGACTTCCCGTTTGGTCTGAGACTTCCCGTTTGGTTCGAGACTTCCTGTTTGGTTTGAGACTTCCTGTCCGGTCTGAGACTTCCTGTTCGGTCTGAGACTTCCTGTTCGGTCTGAGACTTCCTGTTCGGTCTGAGACTTCCTGTCCGGTCCGAGACTTCCTGATCGCTCTGAGATTTCCTTTTCGGTCCGAGACTTCCTGTCCGGTCTGAGACTTCCTGTTTGGTCTGAGACTTCCTGTTCGGTCTGAAACTTCCTGGTTGATGGTGGCGATGGTGGCAGAGGAGCTAATTCCCACCCCACAATCAGAAGGGAACATCATCGGCTAGGACATTCATACGTACACGGTGGTCTAAACCAAACCATAAACTACTTGCGGGAACCACACCTCTGCTATCTGGTCAGAAAATGACTTTGCGTAAGTCAACCTTTCTGCTGAGCTTATGTAGAGCAGGGGTGGGGAACCCTGGTCCTGGAGGGCCGGTATCCTGCAAGTTTTGGTTGTAACCCTGCTTCAACACACCTGATTTCAATTAGCAGGTGATTAGCAGGCTTCTGCAGAGCTTGATGAGTTGCTGCACAGGTGATTCAAGCACTGAATCAAGTGTGTTTGAGCAGAAAAACCACAAAACCTGCAGGATAGCGGCCCTCCAGGACCAGGATTCCCCACCTCTGATGTAGAGTAACAAAGTAAAACGGGACTGGTCCTGTCAGCAGCCAGGCTCCGCCTCCTGGTTCTGTTAGAAATATTCTAATGGATTTCCTCTGGAACAGGAAGACAACTAAGCAAACAAATAGAGTGATGACATCAAAAAAGAATTAGCTTTCCCTCCACACTGATGGATAAAAAGGGGCGGGGCTTAGTGGGAGCAGGTCTTATCCATCCTGGAGAGAGTGGAGGTGCAGCTCCAACTGAGTAAACACTGTAAAGGGTTAATGAGCTCCCAACACCCCGGGGCTGAGCCTCCCAAGAGCCTGAACCCCCCCCAGCTATCACACACACACACACACACACACACACACACACACACACACACACACACACACACACACACACACACACACACACACACACACACACACACACACACACACACAAACAGAAAGCACAGGGCCTTGTTAACCAACAACCAGCCGTGACATCACTGCATCGTACTCCCACCACGATGAGTCAATCTCCTGTGTGTGTGTGTGTGTGTGTGCATGCGTGTGTGTGTGTGTGTGTGTGTGTGTGTGCATGCGTGCGTGTGTTCCTCCAGGTCGTTGCAGAGCTCTATCTCGGCTTGCTGCCTTTTGTTTAGACTCCTCTTCAGCTCGGTTCTGACACACACCTCCTGCTGGGCATCTGAAGCTCAATATCAGAGGATTAAGTTCACTTTCCCGACTTTAAATGAGGAGATCTTCATTGGGTACATCTCCACACTCGTTCCTGCATTTATTTTTAGACTGGACCTAGAAAATCTGCATGAAAATGTCTGTTGGGGGCAGATTTTTCACCAGTAACTAACTTACTGAGTTTTTCATAAAGTATTTTTGTTTGACAGATTTACAGTCGTGTCTCTGCAGGTTGGTTCTCACTCTTCTCTTCCCTTCATCTGAAGCACAATCATGATTTATCTGTTAATAAAATGCAATATGATGTAAACAGAACTACCATGCAGCTCTTTTATCATTTTATCATAATTAGAGCAGAGGTTTCTAACCCTGCTACAACATGCAGAGTAGCAACCTGCTCAAACCCTTATGTAAACAACACACATCTATATAAACAACACACAGATATGTAAACAACACACATCTATGTAAACAACACACAGATATGTAAACAACACACATCTATATAAACAACACACAGATATGTAAACAACACACAGATATGTAAACAACACACAGATATGTAAACAACACACATCTATGTAAACAACACACAGATATGTAAACAACACACATCTATGTAAACAACACACATCTATATAAACAACACACATCTATATAAACAACACACAGATATGTAAACAACACACAGATATGTAAACAACACACATCTATGTAAACAACACACATCTATATAAACAACACACATCTATGTAAACAACACACAGATATGTAAACAACACACATCTATGTAAACAACACACAGATATGTAAACAACACACATCTATGTAAACAACACACAGATATATAAACAACACACATCTATGTAAACAACACACAGATATGTAAACAACACACAGATATGTAAACAACACACAGATATGTAAACAACACACAGATATGTAAACAACACACATCTATGTAAACAACACACAGATATGTAAACAACACACATCTATGTAAACAACACACATCTATGTAAACAACACACATCTAGAATGTTATTAAGAAGTTTAATTCTTGCAGTGACCCAGTACCAGACATGCCTGTGTTGGTTTATGGCCCAGTGGTCTAGGGTTAATCCGTGTAAACGTGTGATGGTAGCGTCAGACAGCAGAACTAACCATGATGCACCTGCTAGCTTCCTGGAGCTAAAGAGCATGTTAGCCTCTCTGTTATGGAATCCTGCTGAAAGCCAGCAGACGGTGCCGGGAAGCCCAGCACCTCCACTGCTCTCCCCCCAGAAACCACAAAGTTCTGGGCAGGGGGGGGGCAAGGGGGGGGGGCAAAGGCCCGCTTTGATAAGTCAAGCATAGCAAACGTGAATGAGGCAGAGACAGGCGAGGCCAAAGCACATTCATCCCTCCCACAATGCCGAGCAGCACTTTTAATTAAACCTTATCCAACACGATGAATAATGCAACAGCTTCGGAGCAATCCTGCGTCTCTTTTCTGCTGCTCGCCGCTCTGTTCCCCCATCCCGACCAGTCGCATGCATACATTAGACAGAAGAATGGAACAGAAGAAAGGCTCGGCTCTCGGCTGCAACTTAATGTTTCTGAGTTTTGCCAGTAGGAGGAAAGAAGCGACTTGAGCAGGATGCATTTGGGTCTTGATGGCTGCTGGTGGAGAACCAACACATGTTGCTGTCTGGTTCTGGTAGAAGTCCTGCAGGCCAAGGGACTCCATGTGGAGTCCAACATCACATGTTCCCCGTGGGAGAGACGGCCTCTCTGCACCAGACAAGACCAGCCGCTGAGAAACACATCAGTGTCCCTCTTCTTTATTCTTTACTCATGGACACACTCATGGGGGTGTGGGGGGGTGGAGAGAAAGGCAGCTAAAGAGATACTGAGCATTGAGGAGTGAAAGGATTGCATGGGAGAGTGAACCCATTACAGGACAGACTGGCTGGGGCATGGGAAGACCCAGAGAGGGCTGAGGGGAGGTGCTGGGGGGTGTTTAGTCACTCTCCATCTTTAGGGTACGGAGCACACCAGCAGGTTTAAGGTGGAAATGTTTAGGATGGAAAAAGGCTCTGAAATAGGTTTTTAAGGTGGATCCTTACATTCCTCCTGAATCGGGTTCTGATGATGACGTTACTGTTGGTCAAAGCAGCAGGAAGTTCTTGTTTGATACGTTTATCTGGACTTAAGTGAAATCAGATTAGTGAACAAGGACCTCATTTATAAAGCTGCTCACCCACAAAACGGGTCTGAAAACCACGAGAGTCGTCCACGCAGCCTTTGATTTAGAAAGAAAAACCTGCTGATCCTCATGGTGTAACCCTCACACACACACGTGCACACACACACACGTGCACACACACACACACACACACACACACACACACACACACACACACACACACACACACACACACGTGCACACACACACGCACACACATATATACAGGGCCTTCTCAAAAAATGAGCATATTATGATAAAGTTCATTATTTTCTGTAATGTACTGATAAACATTAGACTTTCATATATTTTAGATTCATTACACACAACTGAAGTAGTTCAAGCCGTTTATTGGTTTAATATTGATGATTGTGGCATACAGCTCATGAAAACCCAAAATTACTATCTCAAAAAATTAGCATATTCCAACCGACCAATAAAAGAAAAGTGTAGAAAAAAGGTCAACCTTCAAATAATTCTGTTCAGTTATGCACTCAATACTTGGTCGGGAATCCTTTTGCAGAAATGACTGCCTCAGTGCGGCGTGGCATGGAAGCAATCAGCCTGTGGCACTGCTGAGGTGTTATGGAGGCCCAGGATGCTTCGATAGCGGCCTTAAGCTCATCCAGAGTGTTGGGTCTTGCGTCTCTCAACTTTCTCTTCACAATATCCCACAGATTCTCTATGGGGTTCAGGTCAGGAGAGTTGGCAGGCCAATTGAGCACAGTAATACCATGGTCAGTAAACCATTTACCAGTGGTTTTGGCACTGTGAGCAGGTGCCAGGTCGTGCTGAAAAATGAAATCTTCATCTCCATAAAGCTTTTCAGCAGATGGAAGCATGAAGTGGTCCAAAATCTCCTGATAGCTAGCTGCATTGACCCTGCCCTTGATTAAACACAGTGGACCAACACCTGTCTCTT
>SSNS01000005.1:1023268-1037508 GCA_006937985.1 Aphyosemion australe | reverse complement strand
AGNACACACACACACACACACACACACACACACACACACACACACACACACACACACACACACACACACACACACACACACGTGCACACACACACGCACACACATATATACAGGGCCTTCTCAAAAAATGAGCATATTATGATAAAGTTCATTATTTTCTGTAATGTACTGATAAACATTAGACTTTCATATATTTTAGATTCATTACACACAACTGAAGTAGTTCAAGCCGTTTATTGGTTTAATATTGATGATTGTGGCATACAGCTCATGAAAACCCAAAATTACTATCTCAAAAAATTAGCATATTCCAACCGACCAATAAAAGAAAAGTGTAGAAAAAAGGTCAACCTTCAAATAATTCTGTTCAGTTATGCACTCAATACTTGGTCGGGAATCCTTTTGCAGAAATGACTGCCTCAGTGCGGCGTGGCATGGAAGCAATCAGCCTGTGGCACTGCTGAGGTGTTATGGAGGCCCAGGATGCTTCGATAGCGGCCTTAAGCTCATCCAGAGTGTTGGGTCTTGCGTCTCTCAACTTTCTCTTCACAATATCCCACAGATTCTCTATGGGGTTCAGGTCAGGAGAGTTGGCAGGCCAATTGAGCACAGTAATACCATGGTCAGTAAACCATTTACCAGTGGTTTTGGCACTGTGAGCAGGTGCCAGGTCGTGCTGAAAAATGAAATCTTCATCTCCATAAAGCTTTTCAGCAGATGGAAGCATGAAGTGGTCCAAAATCTCCTGATAGCTAGCTGCATTGACCCTGCCCTTGATTAAACACAGTGGACCAACACCAGCAGCTGACATGGCACCCCAGACCATCACTGACTGTGGGTACTTGACACTGGACTTCAGGCATTTTGGCATTTCCCTCTGCCCAGTCTTCCTCCAGACTCTGGCACCTTGATTTCAGAATGACTTGCAAAATTTGCTTTCATCCTAAAAAAGTACTTTGGACCACTGAGCAACAGGCCAGTGCTGCTTCACTGTAGCCCAGGTCAGGCGCTTCTGCCGCTGTTTCTGGTTCAAACGTGGCTTGACCTGGGGAATGCGGCACCTGTAGCCCATTTCCTGCACACGCCTGTACACGGTGGCTCTGGATGTTTTCACTCTGGACTCAGTCCACTGCTTCCGCAGGTCCCCCAAGGTCTGGAATCGGTCCTTCTCCACAATCTTCCTCAGGGTCCGGTCACCTCTTCTCGTTGTGCAGCGTTTTCTGCCACACTTTTTCCTTCCCACAGACTTCCCACTGAGGTGCCTTGATACAGCACTCTGGGAACAGCCTATTCATTCAGAAATTTCTTTCTGTGTCTTACCCTCTTGCTTGAGGGTGTCAATGATGGCCTTCTGGACAGCAGTCAGGTCAGTAGTCTTACCCATGATTGCGGTTTTGAGTAATGAACCAGGCTGGGAGTTTTTAAAAGCCTCAGGAATCTTTTGCAGGTGTTTAGAGTTAATTAGTTGATTCAGATGATTAGGTTAATAGCTCGTTTAGAGACCCTTTTCATGATATGCTCATTTTTTGAGATAGGAATTTTGGGTTTTCATGAGCTGTATGCCAAAATCATCAATATTAAACCAATAAACGGCTTGAACTACTTCAGTTGTGTGTAATGAATCTAAAATATATGAAAGTCTAATGTTTATCAGTACATTACAGAAAATAATGAACTTTATCACAATATGCTCATTTTTTTAGAAGGACCTGTATACACACACACACACACACACACACACACACACACACACACACACACACACACACACACACACACACACACACACGAGGTAAAGCAGGTTGTCCAGTAATCAGAAGGTTGTAGGTTCGATCCCAGCTCCACCTGCTGGTGGTGGTCAAAGGGACCGGTGGCGCCTGTGCTCAGCAGCCTCTCCTCTGTCAGTGTGTCCCAGCGCAGCTGTAGCTACACTGTAGCTCATCACCACCAGTGTGTGAATGGATGAATGATACACTGTAGCGTAAAGAGCTTTGGGGGGTTCTGACTCTGAAAGATGCTATACCAGTGCAGGTCATTTATCATTCACCGCTGCAACAGCGGAGTGCCGCTCAAAGGCATCAAAACATTTTTCCATGCCTCTGCCTCGCCCACAAGCACCTCGATTTCAGTGTCAGTCAAATTTTTAGACCTCATGGTTGCCATGGTTACCTGTGAAATGCCACCAATCAGCCAGCTAATGCATATGCAGAATTTTAATAAGCTAGTTTGCTTTGACCTTTTATGACAGAAAGTGGGTGTGTAGGAGGCGGGATCCAGAAACACCTGATAGAAGCAGGAGCTGCAGCAGATGTGCAGACGCAGACTTTTCTAGGTCAGATCTTTAGTTTGTGTTAAGTACTTTTTTATGACCTTAAGCAGAGTTTAGCTCTACACAAAGTTTTATCCAATCTCCAAGTAAGCTTCATGCATGAGGCCCGTGGTCACGAGTCCTGCACACACATATGATGGATTGATTGATTGATTATTTTTATTTCAAGCCACTTGCCAGTTGTGCACAACAATTGTAATAAGTCTATGTATATACATATATACACACACATACATATATATATACATATAAATATATACACATACACACACACACACATATAAACACAAATTCCATACAAATGTAAGATAGCTTGAAATGGAGTGGGATGAAGAAAACTTATTTACTCCCACCCCCCATTGCATTCCACACTATTCATTAGATTGCTTACATTAACAATGTCCTGAGATTCACCATATAATTTGTTTTGATCAAAATTTCAATTATTAATAGTTTACAGAACAGTAAGTGAGTTCAATTTCCATTTTCATACATCATGTACTTTGACCAGACCAGTTTCTTAAATGTTCATTTAAACTGACTAATATTTACACATTGCTTGAGCTGAGTTTCCAATCGGTTCCACATTTTGACACCACACACAGACACACAGAAGCTTTTTCTGGTAGTTCTCACCGCCTGGAATTTAAAGCTACCACAACCCCTCAGATTACAGCTCCCTACATTTTGTATAAATAGTTTTTGAATAGTGGAGGGTAACATTTTTTTACTAGCTTTATAAAGTTTTTGTGCAATATAAAAATAGTTTGGACTGCAAAAATAAAATGCTAGTGTGATGAAAAAAATTTACTTTATGCATGACCCTTACAGCCCGTTTTTGGAGAATAAAGAGGGGTTGTTGAGGACTTTTATATATGATCATCATATTGTTGGATATTATAATGATTCGTTGTAATAAACCAACATTTTGCTCCCTTTTCTTCTGTCACCATGTCGTTTCAACACTCCAGCATGATTCAGCTTCTCCATCAGCATCGTGTGACCCAGGAGTGGGCTTCAGGGGCAGTGGGGCTCCATCTGGCCTGCAGAACATGAACGTTTGAAACGAGGAACAAAACAGCCTGTTCTGGGTCACAGTTATGTCTCCGACACTATGGTAGCTCACTTGAACCCTAACCCCACAGGTGAGCCGGCTAGGAGTCGTGTGCATTAGTCAGGTTAGGTCCTGATGTTTGACACATTCCACCAGTTCTGACATGCATGTCAGCCACGACAGCCAGAATAAAAGAGCATACGTGTAAAAAACACATTTATTATTTTGCTCCAGTCTGAGCTGAAAATGGCACCGTGACAAATCCAGCCTCATTAAGCTGCTTCTGCTGAGACGAGAAGCTCCAGACCTGCTGCTGTGGAGGAGCTGCTGGCTGTGCAACACAAGCAGAAAACACTCCTCTTGTCTTGTTGGAGGAGCAATAAAGGAATGCAGCACATGGGCAGCGCTCATTAGGAAAAACCATATGGTAGAGGGAAGGAGCGAGGCACAAAGATGGGCACGTTTCTGGAAGACTGCCTTTGGACTGAGCAGGCTTCAGCCAGACGTGGGTTTACTGGTAAGTCACCTTCATCAGTAGCTCTCCTGACAATGGTGATGATGATCAGCAGCATGTTTAAGTGAACTCAGCAATAAAATATAACAGCTGGTTGTTTCTGGTGTGAACACGAACAACAATCCATCCCAGAGCAGGGATGGGAGAAAAACCAAACCAGCCTGAAACATGAACACATCATCATCAAGACCTGATTTTATAAAAGCTAACGGTACTTTATCACCTACAAAAGTATAAATAACTGCTGCATCTTTACACACATGACCACTCTGAGTAAACATGACTACATGTACATGAAAGACCTTCCTTCCATTGCTGTTGCATCACTTTAACTCTCCTCTGTCTGTGTGACTTCACCATCTTCAGTTCCCTCAGATCTGCAGCCGACTGACACAAACACTAAGGTTCATAGTTGTCATGTTTTTAAAGCGTTAACTAGTACTAACCAGCAGAAAGCAGTTAACTCAGACTACTCCATGGGTTAGCTCAACCAGCAGCTCTAGTCCTGCAAAACGTACCATGACCCAATGTCCATGAAATCTGAAATGAAGTAGATTTTACTGTGATGATGCAACACAGAGTCAGAGAGAGAGGGCGAGGGAGGGAGAGAGAGAGACAGAGTCAGAGAGAGAGGGAGAGGGCGAGAGAGGGAGAGAGAGAGAGACAGAGTCAGAGAGAGAGGGCGAGAGAGGGAGAGAGAGAGACAGAGTCAGAGAGAGGGAGAGGGCGAGAGAGGGAGAGAGAGAGAGACAGAGAGAGAGAGGGAGGGGGGTGAGAGCGAGAGAGTCAGAGAGAGAGAGTCAGAAAGAGAGAGAGAGAGTCAGAGAGAGAGAGAGAGAGACAGAGGAAGAGAGAGAGGGAGAGAGACAGAGTCAGAGAGAGAGAGGGAGAGAGAGAGAGAGAGGGGGAGAGAGAGAGAGGGGGAGAGAGAGAGCGAGAAGCTGGTTTAGTAGATGCTGGTCCCAGCTCAGGCACTGAGACATTACCAAGCATGTACCTGTCAGGTTCTGCTCCTTCTCCCTCAGATGTGTTCTCCTGTTTCTCCTCATTAAGGGTTTATTGGACTCACCCGCCCCTTGTTATCCTACCCACCTGATTCCTGATTCCCCTCTCTGTTCTTGTCTGGGTCAGATCCTCGTCGCGTCTACCTGTTGTGCCACCACCGACCATTATTCACAGTTCTGCCGGTCTGCCTCCTGTTCCTGCCCACCTGCATTTGGGTCCTATGCTCTCAACAACCAACATCATGACAGCACCAGGTGTTAGTGGGGATAAAGGCCAAATAAAGCTAAATAAATAAATCATAAATAAACAAAATCGCTATGTTCCACCTCTCAAGCTGTGATGATGAAAGCACCATGAGCAGGTGAGAAACCTGTTTCTGACTCACCCGAAACTCCGTTTGATGCTTCCAATAACCATAAATACACCGTATGAGAGCAGGCTGGGCTGATAAGGGTAGTGCATGCTGGCACGATGCATCCACCCAGGGCTCAAAGTCAGGTTTAAGGGTTTAACCCACTGGGTTTAAGGATGTAACCAAGCGGGAACACCCCTGGCTCAGAAATGAGGCAAACAAGGAAGTGGCAAAAATTGCAGTTCTCCCCTCATCCACTGGGGGTGGCTCCAGAAGTGCGCAAATCCTCATTGACTCCCATGTTAAAAATGCCAACTTCACAGCTGAAAAAAAGATCTTTACAGCCTGGTTCAATTTTCCATTTTGTGTTTAATAGGTCTAGTTTATAGTCCTGACAACTCTGAGGGGGGTGGATTTTTTTGTAACTCTTCCGTTTAGGTGTAATTAAATGCTTGAAATTATGAATAATTAGATTTGATTGACAGGAAGCATGAGCGTCAGAGCAAGCGTCAGAGCTAGCTTCAGAGCTAGCATAAGCAGCTAGCTCCAAGGAAGGCCTCAGCCTCACGTTAATAGATGTTTGGCCATTTCAACTCTGAACTTTAGTTGTGTTTTCTGCGTGTTCGTGTTTGGATGTTAATCATGGAATTATTTGGACAAAGAGGGAAAGCTGTGGAATTGTTTGCACCAAGAGATCATCCAAGAAGTCTCTGCTTCATTTTTATCAGTAAGTAAAATTATATTTCTGTACTTTATTGCGCTGGTTGAATGGGGGAAGATGCTGTGTGTTTAACATAACACTGCTTGGTCAAAGATGGGTTGAAATATAACGTGTTGGTGGGGCTGGCTGGGTACCTAGGTAAGCTAACCGAGGCTAGCTGAGGCTTCGGGACGAAGATCCACGAGGTCATCGCTGCAGAATGGAGGTTTGCCGAGTTTGAGCAACGTGCCTCTTCTTTTACCAGCAGCGGCCTGCGATCAGAGATCCGTGAATGTGCCGCTTAATCCTTGCGGAGGCACGCAGTCCAGCAAGCCAGGCGCCCGGCTTCTCTACACACAGGCAGCCGCACGCTCCCTTCTCCCCGAGGGAGCTGGGACACGCGGATGCTTGGCTACCGTCTGAGGCTGTGGTTGTAGCCTGTGGAACTCTCTGAGGGAGACTACAGAAATCAATCAGCTGTTTGAGCTGATCTCATTACACTTTGGAGTCACTCAACCGCGTTTCTCTCGCTAAAAGCGCCCGAAAAACTCCACTAGCTTTGAGTTAGCATGCAGCTAAGGTCCCGCTGAACTCCCCCGGAGCAGAGCGGGACATCGTGTAAGCAGCCTGGGTCCGATCGCAGCGGTCTGAGGCTCTGCTTGTATTTTTACAATCCATATTACAGCTCCACAGACGACCAACGCTGCTGCCTCGCACGGAAGCCAGACAGCTGCGTGGTTCGCTGTCTCGGTTCTTCATCTTAGCTTTGTGTGTTAGCTCAGTTTAGCTAGTTGCTACATTGGTTTTGTTATCGCCAACCCTCACTGCCCCACCCTCAGCTCCACCTCTTTTCCCATTTATGGATTGTCTGGGCGTGAAGAGGCGTGTGTCACGGCCAAAATGGAGGCGGTGGGAACCTCCCATTTTGAATCATTTTGCATATGAATTTCCAAATGGGCGGGCTACGTCCATAGATTTATATGTTGATGGGTGTAACCCACTGGGTTAAGGGGCTAAATGGTAAATATGGTAAATGACCTGTATTTGATATAGCGCCTTCTAGAGTCCTCAAACCCCCAAAGGCACTTTACATCCATTCACACACACACTCAGTCTCTGATGGTGATGAGCTACATGTAGCTACAGCTGCCCTGGGACACACTGACAGAGGTGAGGCTGCTGAGCACAGGCACCACCGGTCCCTCTGACCACCACCAGCAGGTGAGGAGGGTTAAGTGTCTTGCCCAAGGACACAACAGCAGTATTCTCTGTTGGGTCCTTGGGTTCAAACCTACAACCCTCTGGTTACTGGCTGGTTAAATACACATATGGCAATAACAATAAATGATATCCTCATAGAAAGAGTCTATGAAAATAAATTTCTGGGTGTAATCCTTGATCACAAACTCTGCTGGAAACCGCACATAAAATATGTTAAAGGAAAGGTAGCACGAAGTATTGGGGTGTTGGGAAAAGCAAGACATTTTGTGAATCAGAAGGCATTATATATATTGTATTGTACACTGATAGTACCTTATCTAACTTACTGTGTTGAAGTGTGGGGAAACACCTATAAAACCACCCTATATTCACTTTGTACGGTACAAAAACGAGCCATAAGGTTGGTTAGCTATGTTGGATACCAATAACATACCAATAGATTGTTTATAAAATTGCAAATTTTAAAGTTCAAAGATTTGATAGAATTTAGGACTGCATTATTCATGTATAGAGTCAATAAAAAACACTGCCTGATAATATTCAAAGGTTGTTTGCAGAAAGACAAGGGGGATATAATCTGAGAAGGGAATTAAATATGAAACAGCATTATGCTCGAACAAAACTTAAAAGTATGTGTATGTCAATCAGTGGAGTTATATTATGGAACAGTATTGAAGAAACTATCAAACAAAGTATAAATATATTGCAATTTAAAAAATTATACAAAGAACAAATTTTCTCCAGATCCAGACGAGGAAGAATGAGTCATACATAAATGGTAGTGACAATATACATTAATTTTGTTACACTATGATGTTGATATTTTGTGTTGTTGTATTGTGATGTTGCACTCAGTCGTTGTGCTCTGATATTTTAAATTTTTAAGTGTGTAAAGTAATTTAGGGATGGGTGAAATAAGCTATGCTTCTTCCTATTCCTTTTCGAACAATTTTAGTTTGTGATACTTTGATATAATTTGGAAAGTCTTATATGGTAAGGCTTTTTAATTATTATTATTATTATTATTTTTTATTATTATTTTTTCACAGAAAACATTTGTTGTTTTTTTTCTCTTGTTTTTTGTGAATTCAATATTATTTTACCTTGTTTGAAATAAAGAAAGATCATCATCATCATCACTGGCCAACCCGCTCTACTGCTGCTGCCCACAGGCTGCCTCTGCAGCTACCCATCAGACAGGGGGAGTCAGTAGGAATATACGACCAGCTGATTTTACTGAAGGCTCTCCGTTTCTCAAGGCCATGCCACCCCCCACCCCCATTTCCCTCCCTTAGGCTCACAGCAGGAGATACTGTACTTTAACCACTTTCTGCTGCACCAAGCTAAGCGTTCTGACAGGCTGTTCTGAGAACTCCCTCTACAGAGCCCAACACACTCATCTTCCCTCCTGTCGTCTCTGCTGGCGTTGGACAGAGACGGCTTCAGCAGGAGGACATCAGAACAGAGACACACCAGGGGAGGGATGGAGCTTCTGCTTTCAAGAGAAATACCTGCAAAGCTGAGAAGCTTTTCCACGTTTTATCTGTAAACCAACGAAATAACAGTCCCTCTGAGTCCTTAGACTGGAGTGTGTGTGTGTGTGTGTGTGTGTGTGTGTTTGGCTCTTATCTTCAAAGCAACACTGTGATGTTTCAGGGCTGTCCTTCCTGTACAAAGGCTGCTCAGCTGTGTGAAGAACAGCCAGGTGACCAGCAGAACCACCGAACCGGACTCCAACAGGCCAGCAGCAACACCTGTATAAAGGTGTACTCCAGACCTGATTCTACCCGATGTTTCCATAAAGCCGATGAGCTGCAGAGACAGAAGTGTGTGGCCAGGTCTTCAGTGGTTTTCAGGTTTGTTTTTCCAGCTGAAAAACTGAAAACCAGCTCCGGTGGCCTAGTGGTAGAGTGTCCGCCCCGGGACTGGGGGATCGGGGTTCGAACCCCTGTCGGGTCATACCAAAGACTTTGAAAAAAAAATGGGACCCAATGCCTCCTCGCTTGACACTCAGCACTAAGGGGTTGGATTGGGGGCTTAAACCACCAAATAGTTCCC
Source organism: Aphyosemion australe (assembly GCA_006937985.1). Taxonomy (NCBI): domain Eukaryota; kingdom Metazoa; phylum Chordata; class Actinopteri; order Cyprinodontiformes; family Nothobranchiidae; genus Aphyosemion; species Aphyosemion australe. The sequence continues at coordinate 1,028,275 of SSNS01000005.1, read as the reverse complement.
GATCGCGGCCACAGGTGCAGCTCACCGCTCCCCACCATGGGGATGGGTCACATGCGGAGATGTAATTTCACCAGTGTGTGATGATGACTTGGGACTTTAACTTGAACATGGATCCTGTTCTGGACACTCACCCCCATCAAGATGGCTGCTCTAACCCATCAACCTAACAGCTCTAACTCACTCATCTTTCCAGATGTTGAGCTAAGAGAGCAGTCAATCCAACATGGCCGCTGCAACTGTCTTCAGCAGTGTGAAAGGACCACGCTGGTACAGCCTTATAAGAACCATGTTGGCATTAGTTATGAACACCTCACCGTGCTTTTGAAAGCGGGTGATTTCCGGTCTGAGCCTGGGACGGTGGAGCTGCTGTGGTCGGAGCGTCGGCTCACCTGCTGGTTGGATGGAGAGCCGTTGCCTCCTCCAGCAGCCCAGTTGCATCAGCTCATCTTGTGAATAATGCAGAGTCATGAATAAACATGGATCAGCGCGGTGTAGTACTGTAAAAGAGACCTGTCTCTCTCTTTGTTCCTCTGCTCTCTCTCCAGTCCCGCCTCCATTTAACCTCCACTCCTGTCTCTTTCTGCTCTTCTCTTTCCCACCACAGAAATGCTCTTTCTTCTGTTCCGGCTAAAATCAAACACTCCCCCCCCTCTGTCACTCTTCTTCTCCTCTCTGGCCACGGTGCTGACACACATTGTGGTGCTGCAGTGTTTCTGGGTCTCGGCACCGACCGGTCGGGCCCAGCCTTTACTCTTTGCTCAATAGCTGCCCGGGTTTCCTCAAAGGCAGCCGTCCAGCCAGCACAAAGCCTGCCCACTGGGAACAGACCCACCAAGAGAGTGGGGGGCCCGCCTCCACCACCTCCTATAAATAATACAACACGCCTCAAGCCCCGCTCCTGCAGCTCCGCCCACCAGCTGACTCTGACACAAACCTAAACGACCACGAAGGTTTCATCCTCGTCATCAAATCTCTGTTTTCTGCTCATCTTCATGTAGTGAAAGTGTTCTGCCTCGTAGCCTTTGGCTAATGTCAGCCAACGGCCGCTCACCTGAGACCCTACAGGCCTGAGTCAGCAGGTCAAAGGTTAAAGGTCATGACAGGAGGAAGCCATGGATCCAGCCGTCAGCACGGAGGTGGAGGGCTCCTGTCAGTCACTATGAGCTCCTGTCTGACAGCTGATTGGCCCAAACTGGGTCAGAAACCAGAACCATGACCCAAACACATCAGCAGATCTACATCAGAACGCTGGTTCTGGACCGGTCCAGTCAGCATTTAGACATAAACTGGACAGATTAGACCAGACTAGACTGGAGTAGATTAAGTTAGATCAGACCGTTTCTGATTTATGGGATGATTTCAGGGTTTTGTTTGACGCCAGAGAAACGTTTTTTCTTCTGTGGTTTATTCATTCATTTCTGGTAAAAATCAGATGATTTCTGTTCTAATGTCTAACAAATAGAATCTGAATCTGTTGTTCTCTCAGAGACCTCTGCTGTGAGCGGGTGCTTTAAAACAAATGGAACTGATTTGGATCATTTTCACCGTTTCAGTCATTTCCCCTAACCGGTGGTGGCTGGTGAGACTGATGCTGAGGAGCCAGAAGATTCCCCTCCTACACAGAACCAAGTGAACCGCTGGAACATGACTACAACAATCATCGGTTGTCTTCTCCAGACCAGCACTTTTACAGAGAACGTCATTTAGCAGATTTCATTAGATTAAATGTTCTTGAGAGACGTTCACAGCGAGGGTATTCAGGTCAGGTTTGATGTTTGGTCTAGGGCAGAAGGCTCCAACAACCAGCATCTTCACCTACACTGGCAGAAGATGCAGACGTCATGCTAGAACCCAAATACATGTACACACAAATGAAAACACGAGCCCAACGTGTCCACCTTTCTACCAAACATTCAGCTGCAGTCCCTAACCCTAACCCTAACCCTAACCCGGTCCAGTTTAGTTTTAAGATAAGAGACAAGTCTGTGTCTCAACTGATCATCTGTAGCCTGGCAAGCCATCCTATATATGTGTATATATAGTCTGGCCACGAACCATTGACGGCTCTCAGTCGTGAGGCGGGATCTACGGTTGTCTTTCAAAATGTCAGCACGCAATTGGATAGCGCTAGGACCAATCAGAGTGACGAACAACATGACGTAATCACGGCGACGGAAAAGCGGGAGGCTTTGATAGCATCTAGCTTCAATGATTTCTGTCGTTTTTGTATGAAAAACATGTGAATATCAGGTGTACTGGGACATTGCACTACTTTGTTTGATAAAAATAAGAAGACGCTAAGTATATCAGACAGACTTACGCACGTTGGAGTCTAAATAATCCAATGTTGATGACAAAGCCGTTTCAAACGAACGTGTTTTCCGAGTTGCCGCCATGTTGCTGGGGTTCGCGGCGATTGCGGCCGCAGCGCTGACGTCATCGGCTACTCCCGCTCTGTGATTGGCCCATGATATAGAGCGCTGTGATTGGCCCAACCAAAACTATAGCGAGTTGTGATTGGATAGACACAGCAGTGGTTTGGGCTGCGAGGGTTCCAATGAAGCGTGCCTAGACCAAACTCTGCAAAGCAAGAATTGGTCTAGTTCACTAGGCTAGATCATCTGCTCAAAGCATGTGAACGTCAACGTGCCATACTCAGTTCTGCCAGTAGGTGGCACTTACCCTAACCCTTACACAACGTGAGAATAAACAAAAAACACATTTGAATATTATCTTCATATGAACTGAAAACAAAATCTGTTCAACAGTTGCACAAGTCAACAGTGAGTGTGTGTGTGTGTGCTCAGAGGGATTAGGCTTCTATTGCTGCAGCTCTGTCAGCCTGGCGGCCTCTAGGATGGACACAGAGGCCGATTACTGTGATGCTGCAGCTGAGAGGACACAGCTCTCTTAGTGTGGTGACTTCAACCATTCAGACACACACTCACACACACGCACGCACGCACGCACGCACACACACACACACACCTACTACATGTTTTGTGGAGGTTACTGCTGGAGCCTGGGTGTGAGGATCAGCTGAGATGATGTGTTCTTGCACCTGTCAGGGATTACACATGTGATCAGGCTCATGGCCCCCCATTAACCCCCCACCCCCACTGGATGTCCTCTGCACCTCTTATTTTATGCAAATAGCAGCTCTTTCTCTAGGATGTGAATGGAAGGCCGTCTCTAAAGGAGGGGACTCACAGCCACTCCTCCACCCATCAGTGCTCTCTGCTTCGGTGCAGACGGGACAGCCCTCATTCTAATTCTTCCTAAACAAGTTATGATAGTCGATAAAAACGTGTTTATCAAGTTCTTTACAACCAATCCCTCTCACATTAAGGAATCTCAGCAGATTTAATCCTGACACTTTCAGGACCTTCCAGAATGAGCCGTTTCAGGGTTCCGTCACTTTAAGAAAGCAAGCTGTTGTTGGCCACGCCCACATACCCCCGCTCAGGCTGCTATGAGGTGAGGTGCTCAGATATCTGGGAGGGGCTCTGAGTAGAGCCCCTGCTCCTCCAGCATCGACAGGTGGTGGTGATGGGGTTCTATGCCACTGTCCCTTATTGTGACATCACAAATGAGGATTTTTTTCCTGACACCAAACACTGACAGAAATGGTTTTTTTCACATTTGGAGAGTTAATAGATGCAGCAGAGACCCACATGGCAGCATAAAAAGATGCAAAAGGTGAGTTTAGTAAAATACCTCCAGTCTGCTAAATGTCACAGCAGTGGACATGAACAACATACCAAACTTTATTTATATAGAACTGTAGACACAACACATGGTTAACCAAAGTGCTGCAGCACAAATATGAAGGTACAAAAACAATAACATAAAATAAGAGTGTCACAATTACAAGCCAGCAGTTTAAAAACCACCACTGAGGAAGACTGCCTAATGTTTGCAGCATGTGTGTGTGTGTGAGAGTGTGTGTGTGTGTGTGCCTCCTGCATGGTAAGGAGCACATACCTGTCAGGCAGCCGTGTGCAGGATGCTGCCTCGGGTCAGTGTTTGCTGCCAGACGAGGCCTTGCCGTGGCTGTTCTTTCGTGCACACACCTGAATGCTGTCGCCGCTCTCCGTCTGCAGCTTGACGTTTGGTACCGTGAAGATAGAAGACACTGCAGGAGGAAGAAGATGCACATGTCAGAAGCTGACAGGACGAAGAACGTTTCCACGGCTGATTTTTCTAAAATAGAGACTCTTATGTGAATATTTCTTAGCTGTGGCTCACATGTCAGCGGTTCAATTTCTCTATAATAGTTTGCATTTAGCTGCTTATTGATTGATTACTTTTCTAAAGACTCGTTGGTGTGCTTTCCTTTGAACACGTCAGGTTTCACCAGCCTGTAGGAGCAGAAACACCCGTCTGGGTCACACAGCCGCATTTCCTCGTATCTTAGACTATTCCAGCAGGCTTAGGCAGAAACCTGACATTACTAAATATAATTTACCCTGGGTTTCTGCTCCCCATCAGAACCACTGAGTCCATGTTAAAGCCATGTTCATCATTACTCTAGACTAGCAACAGAAACGCTCTCCTCTCAGGCCTCTTCCAGCTTTTCTCCCCCCTCAGGTCATTTTTACCCTCACACATCATTTCTGCTCCAAACAGAATCTGAATGATTTGAAAATAATAAAAGTCACGGTGAAAACTGTTTTTTTACTCAATCAACAGTAAATTTTACATTCGTGTAAACGTTGGCGTTTGACGTATTTCTTTGTGGGATGTTTGTTGCAGCGAGTATTTGTTCTCTACATCTGACCCATCCTGTGGGGAGCGGTAAGCTGCAGACACGGCTGCACTCGGGAACCATTTGGTGGTTTAACCCCCCAATCCAACCCCTTAGTGCTGAGTGTCAAGCAGGGAGGCATTGCGTCCCATTTTTTCAAAGTCTTTGGTATGACTGGGATTTGAACCCCGATCTCCCAGTCCCAGGGCGGACACTCACTGGCAGACTGGTCCTGGCTTCCTGACTTGTCCCATTTATGT
>SSNS01000005.1:1005768-1018268 GCA_006937985.1 Aphyosemion australe | reverse complement strand
AATCATTTTGAGCAGTTCTTAGGTGTACAAACGTCATTTCTGTGAAGTTTTGTGAGAATCAGATATTGTGTGTTTTATTTAGAGGAAACCGTCTCTAAAGGGGCGGAGCTAAAGTAATTTCAACAAATGACCACATGAATGTGTAGGCAGTGTTTGTGTGATGACACATAGCAAGTTTGGTACGGTTGTGAACTTGTTTGTAGAAATTACAACCAAACGTAATGAGGGGGGTGGTTGTGCGCAGCATTTTTTGCTAATAATGTTGCCATGGTAACACAAAACGCAAAGAAAAGTAATAGTACACCTTCCCCCGAACGAGCCGGTCGATTTGATGTAAGATTTGTGGGGGTGCACATTTTGTTTTGGTTCAAATGTAATGAGGGGGAAGTTTTGCTAATACCGTTGCCATGGTAACTCGAAACGCTAAGAAAAGTAATAGCACCGGTCGTTTTGATGTAAGATATGTGGGGGTGCACGCTGCGGTTTGGGCTGTATTAACGTATACGGAAGAATAAGAATTATAAAAATAAAGACAACAAATCCTCCGCAGGCAGGCCCCTTAATAATAACAGTTTTGGATGTGCAACCTACATTTGTGTCCTCCTGTCTCCTAAAACAATGTGAAGCAGCACAAACACGCGGCGGAGTCAACTCTGTTTTTAAAGGTCAGCTGGTCATCGACCACGAGTTTCTAGCTACCTTTGATGAAGCAAAAGACAGGGCATCTCATTAGTGCAACAATGTTCTGAGAACAATCCCGTTCTATTATTTAGAGCTGTGTGAAAACCGTGGAGGGGTTACTTACTGTCCTGGAGCTCCCAGAGCCGTGGAGGAAGGTTGCTGAAGTATTCATGGTTCAGCGCTGCCTGGGCTGACAGACGGTTCTTTGGGAAGCACTGGAGGAACCTGGAGGCCAGCTCCTCAGCGTGGTCTACATAGCCCAACCTGATGCATGAACACATGAGGAAAAATCACTAAAACATATAAACACTAAAGTGTGTTCACACATAAGACCAGTGGAGACAAAATCAGGAGAAAATATGAGAATCAAAATAAATTTAAAAGACATGTTTGTGACAAGTTTTACATGATGTGAGCATTTGTAGGCTGAGTGTGATTAAAAGTATTAAAAACAGATTAAACCCACAAAAATACCAAAAAAATGAGATTGAAAAATTAAAACAATAAAATGATAACTTGCATTCATTAAAGGTACAGGTCTAGTTTGTCTCTGCTGTTTACCCTCAGTTTAATCTGAAATGGTAACCAACTGTTCCATGCTTGTCTGATTAACTGGGAAGGGTTCCAGACATGTTCACATCTCTGGCTACACCTGGCTACACCTGGGTAACCATGGCCTGGGGGCGGGGCCATTGCAGTGGGGTATTGTCCTCAGATGTGTTGCTCCATTCTGTCGAAAGGAAAACATTTTGCAGAAGAAAACCTTAAAAATAGGAAATGAGAATTCAAGGAGGATCAAAAAGGAGGAGGATTCTGGCGCTCTCTGGTGACACCATGGTAACGCCCAGGGGCGGGGTTAGGGGGTGGCTACTTGGGCTACGCCCCAGATGCTTTCTGAAAAGCTGAGACGCAGGCTTTGGGGAGACTGATGTTGTGCAGTTTTTTTGGACTAGAAGTACCACAATAGAATGAAAACAGCAGCTGTGATGATTCGTGTCTGTGCAGCTTATTTAGAAACTGTATAAAGAAAATGATAGCAAAATAATGTTATGTAGGTGAATTCATGGGGAGAATTCACACAAGCTGGGATTATTATCATAAAAGTGAAGTGAATAACAGAGAAGCTGACGCTCTCTGGATGATGGCGATGCCATGGTGGTGATACCATGGTGAAAACATGGTGGTGATGCCATGGTGATACCATGGTGGTGATGCCATGGTGATAACATGGTGGTGATGCCATGGTGATAACATGGTGGTGATACCATGGTGAAAACATGGTGGTGATGCCATGGTGATACCATGGTGATAACATGGTGGTGATGCCATGGTGATACCATGGTGATAACATGGTGGTGATGCCATGGTGATACCATGGTGATAACATGGTGGTGATGCCATGGTGATAACATGGTGGTGATACCATGGTGATAACATGGTGGTGATGCCATGGTGATACCATGGTGATAACATGGTGGTGATGCCATGGTGATGCCATGGTGATAACATGGTGGTGATGCCATGGTGATACCATGGTGATAACATGGTGGTGATGCCATGGTGATACCATGGTGGTGATGCCATGGTGATAACATGGTGGTGATGCCATGGTGATAACATGGTGGTGATACCATGGTGATAACATGGTGGTGATGCCATGGTGATACCATGGTGATAACATGGTGGTGATGCCATGGTGATACCATGGTGATAACATGGTGGTGATGCCATGGTGATGCCATGGTGGTGATGCCATGGTGATGGTCCTACTCTTTAGTTGTAGTAAATCCAGCTCTCCTCACCTACTGTTTACCAAGAGAATCATCAGTAATTCAGTCAGAGAATAATTCCATCCCTTGTTCACTAAAACTCATTATGGTCTGGGTCGAGCTTTAGGAAAGGCACAAAGCTGTCTGAGAACAGCTCTAGATATTTCTGTCGTGAACACCTAGAGATGATTTCAACAGAGAGCAGTCATTAATAATGGAACTCTGGCTGGAATCATACTCGCTCAGAAACACAACTGGTGCTGGCTGCAGTCGGCATCAAAACAAGCTTTATGTATGAAGGCTGACTGATATCTGCCAGCACACACTTTCTTCTCTCCCTGTACTCTGAGCCGTCTCCTTTCATGAATTATTGCAAAGTTGGTCATGTTTTTATTCCTTGGAAGAGTTCTTTTAACAGATGCAGATAAAAAAGTGTTCTTCACAACAGCTCCTGTCAGCAGCCCTCCTGCAAATCATCAGCTCTCTTTATGTTTCTGTGGTGGAAAACCAACCAACCAACCAACCAACCAACCAACCAACCGACCAACCGACCACCACCACCCCGACCCACCTGTGTGTGTACATATTTTCTTGATTTAGATTTAGTATTTTCTGCCAAATCCTCTGTTGTCCGTCCGTCCCTCCCTCCCTCCCTCCCTCCCTCCCCTAACATCTGACACTAGGGTGACCCCTGGTGGGGTCCAATCAAGCGTCTCGTAGCTACCAGCCACCATCTTTACTGACTGTCTCGTCCACATTCCGTTCTGCTGCTGCTCCCAGACTGGCTGAGAGTGAAACCTGCTCTCAGACTGATAGCATCTGCTGTGATGACTGAACTGATCCAGGTGATGAGACATTCTCAGTCAAGTGAAGCATTCCTTCTTCAGCGGAGCGTGGCGAGTGCCTTCTCACCGTTTCTCTCTTCAAGCCCGAGGCCTCGGAGACTCGCTGCCTCTACTCTCACCTCTCAGGGTCGAGGAGGAGGAGGAGAAGCCAACAGTCTGAAGACGTCCATGATTAGCTCCACCATGTGAGTCACAGTGAGGCTGTTGTACAAAGACCAGCCTGAACTTCAGACAGGTCCTGGCTGATACTTTACACAAAGAGAGGAACCCGGGGCTGTTTTGGTGGTGGTGGTGGTGACGGGGTAGCAATCCAAAGCACTGAAGATGAGTGAAAATGAAAAACAACAGAAACAAGGAAGATCTGAGAATATCTACTGCTGAGGTCATGGTGACGGTTGGTCCTTGTTAACCTCTCACACGTGTGTCAGGCTCTGAGAAGCTCTGTGATCGTTTATTAAGACTGAGTTGGTGTCTGGACGGTGTGGGTTCAGGGGTTATGGCTGCCCTGATCATCACCACAGGGATCAATGGTCTCTCTGCAGACGTCCCACTGAGGTCTGGTGTTCTGGTTAAAACGGACCGCTGAGGAGCAGCAGCTAACCAGTTACACTAACTATAACACTCTAGTGACCTCTGACATTTACATGCTTTACTGACTGAGACGCAGCAGGACCCCGGCTACCACTATCAAGATCTAAACGTCCATCTTTCTGCTGCACAAACGTTCAGGAGGCGGAGGCTCGTGCTGCTGTCAGCCAATCAGAGGCGAGACATTTATTCACATCATGAATACTAATAAGACTCCTAATCCTCTGGTTTTTCACCCGGGCGGAGATGAACTACACCGTAGCCACAGCTGCTCTGGGGAACCACTGACTGAGCGGGACTCGAACCTGCAACCCTCCCAGTCTGTAGGGGTCACTTACTTGTTCCAGGCTTGCCTGAGCTTCTTGGGGCTGTACACCGTGAAGCGATCTGCAACACAACACACACACACACACACACACGCACGCACGCACACACACACACACACACACACACACACACACACACACACACACACACACACACACACACACACACACACACACACACACACACACACACACACATCAGCTCACACCTGTGCTGCTCCAACACCTTTGTACCTGAGGCTCCTAGAAAATCATTTGACCCATTTTCACCTAAAAGCGTCTCAATAGAAAATTTAAAACACCTTTTTTAAAAAGAGAAAATCTCAACATTTCAATACAAAGACAGTGAAGAGTGTTTCTGTTATTGATTCATTTTCTACCAGAGGCCTGGGAGTTCAGGGTTCTTCAGTATCTTAGCAGAACTGAGATGTCTGATGCTGTTCCTGGGATCTGCTGTAGCCACTCCTCCAGTGTGGGGGTCACCGCCCTGATGACCACGGTCACCACCGATGTCTTCACTCTCCAGGCTTTCTCAAGTTCTTCTCTGAGGCCCTGGTACTTCTCTAGTATATATATATATATATATATATATGTGTGTGTGTGTGTGTGTGTGTGATGTGGGGTAAATGGTGCCCAGGCTGCCACCCAGCAGGCAGTGGGCCTGGCCCCCCACACTCTGCTCCCTAAGCACCAACCAGCCTGTGGGAGGAGGGCAGATGAAACATCTGATGGTCTGGTCCTGTTTCTGTCAGATATTTATCATTTATAAAGATCCCAGCAGTAAGTGATATATTTAAATGTAAAGAACCTAAAGACGGAGAAGACAGATGTTTCTAACGGGACAGAGGTGGGCGGACATGAAAGAGCCTCTGCTGACACGTCCCATCGAGTCAGGGGTTCCTATAAAGACCTGAGTTTACTGAGAGGAACCTGGACTGGTATGACCGGTCCTGACCCAAACCTGAGCCGGAGTTCTGGCTCATCATCCGCTCCAGGGGCCTCATTTATCAAACGTTGGTAGAAACGTTCCTATATTCCCTCCTACGGATGAAATTTAGAATGTGTGTACGAACAGTCAACGTCCTGACTTATGAAACATGCGGTGGCCTCTCGTACGCACGTTCCACCACAATCGTCTGATGATAAATCTCACCTGTGCGCTTGCAGGAGCTCGTGCCCATTTAACGTCATTTACATACAGAATTAACCATATTTGGTCACAGGACGTCCTCAGATCGGGAGGGGATTCCCTGGGTTCTTCCCGGACAAAAAAGAAAAACTTTATTGACAGCGAGATCGAAGCACTGGACACTTGACAGCGCGTGTATGATCGGGGAGCAGAGGAGGTTCTGGAGGTCGTTTTATTTGTAAAATAGAATCTGGACTGGAATCGGATCAGTGTGCTGCGCTCACGGAAGAGCCGTTCCCTCCGGAGTGCACTCTGCTCTGCTAATTCCTCCAAAAATAATAATAAGAATAAGAAGAAGCGATATTTTATGTAGCGAATCTCAAGAAAAACCACGGGGCGCTTCACAAGGACAAAATAATTAAATTATATTAAAACATAATAGATAAATAAATTCAAAATGATTTAAAACATCGTAAAAATGGGAAGAGTAAACATTGTGATTACAAAATAACACAAAAGCAGCCGTTCTACAATGTCAGATTCCCGTGGGTCACGGGTGTTTTAGCTCCAATAATAATAATCCACCAAAATAATTATTTATTGGGTAAAATAATTAGTGGATGAGGAACACGCGTGGATCACTGAGACCTTCAGAATTGCGGTTCCCTCGTTCTGCCACTAGATGCTGTTCCTACGCACGGTCAGCGCTGTACTTATATTTAGGAACGTTTTCACGCACAAGTACAAATTGGTAAATACCACACAATGCGTAAAATCGTTCCCACGCACGAAATACGCACAGATCTGTACGTAAGTACGGTTGATAAATGAGGCCCCTGGTGTCACAGACTCCCAACAACATCAGATTATTTTAGTAAACTCAGGTTCAGACTGGAGCCAAACACACATCTAACCTAGCTGATGTCAGAGACAGACACAGGAAGCTCAGGTGAGAGCTCCACGTGGAGATAAACAGCAGAACGGTACCACAGGAGGGACCGTCTCCATGTCTGACAACGTCTCATTAAAACTAAAGCTTCTGAGTCGAGTTTGACTTAAAAAGCTGTAATTAGGACCATTATCTGTTCCTCCCCAGGGACAGCCTTGGCCTCTCATCCTGAGCACGTTTGGACCTGTCTGCACAGCGGCCCTGTTCTGTAGCAGAACCAGTCGGCTTCGCTGAGCGAGGAGCTCCAAGAGCTCAGAGACATGAGAGAGTCTAGTCACGTCTGTGGAGGCTTTCATCACGACAAAAGACGTAGAGATAGAAGAAGAAACGGCGCCAGGGTTCTGAGGTTGGACCGTCACCTTTCAGGATCTGGAGGAGAGGAGAGCTCTAGACCGAGTCTACGCTGCCCCCTGCTGCTGATGAGTCAGAGCTGCAGCTTTAGTTTCTATCTATGCTAGAGCAGCCGGGCCCTCTGGAGTCTCATGAAGGACAAGGACCAGGAGCATGAAGGCTAGTGTTGGCTAAAACGCTAATGAGGAGCAGCTAACCAGTTAAGCTAAAACACTGGTGTCCAAACAAAACAGAGTCAAAATCACCAGGATAACCGTCCTCCAGAGGCACAAAGATGAGGTTTTATTCATTTAAAATACGTGAAAATCACGTTATTCTCTTCCTGCTCAGATTTACACAAAACAACCAATGTTGGAACAACAAAACTAATATTGGATGTTTGTAGAAAAGGATGTGAAATAATCCAAACATGTGAGATCCTTCAGGAGGTCTGCAGCTCCGTCCACATGCTCGTCTGGAGCACACAGGCGTGTGTTAGCATCAGCACGGAGCCACGAGAAGCACTGGGTCAGAAGTCCTCCAGAACCATGACAGACTGATGACATCATAGTGAGGAGACTCAGGTTCCTGGTGCTGGACCCCCCCCCCCCCCCCCCCCCCAGCCTGTAGGACGTGTTTGAGTTTCATAAATAATGACGCCTCAGTGGAAGCTGCTGGTTGGTTTAGATCTGAGGAGTGTTTAGAGAAGGTCCAACATCATTCATGGTTCAGTCCAGTCAGCAGGTGGAGCGTAGCCGAGTGTCAGAAACGTCTCACCTGGTTTGAAGTGAGGGAGGGAGTTAACGCCTGGCCAGGAGTCCTCAGATGGCGTCCCGAGGACCTGAGGAAGACCGATAACAGAGATGAGATAAAAGATAAAAAATGAATCATGGCTAGTTTTTATAGAACATCTGAGCTCTAACAAAGATGTAGGTTACACCTGAACTCTTAAGATGCTCTGGTTCTCATGCACCAGGCCCGGTTCTGCTGACAGAACCCATCCCTCTCAGTGAGGCGGCGTAACACGCCTCCATATCAGAACCAGAACCAGAACAGAGCCAGTGGAGGTGTGATGTGCTTCATCGTTATTTATAACCCTCACTCACATAAGCATAAATAATGAGGGATGAAAGTGAGTCAGATGTTCTGGACCTGTTGTAATAGCCAAACCCTCCACCAGAGGGCAGCACAGCACCACAAAACTACCCCATCACACTTCTGCTGTTTTCAGGTGTCAGCAGAGATAAATATGGAGCGATCCTGAAAGTCAAGTCAGAGATGAATGAATAAAAGATAAAACAGGAAGTCGTCACGTTGAGAAGCTACTTTTCTCTTTTCTTCATCAACATCACATCCCAATGAGTTTTCATTCCTTGTTGCACGATGAAGTGATTCACAATAGGAGAATCTACAGACTCCCGCTCTATATCTTAAGTTTGTTGTTGTTTTGTCTAGTTGGTCTAGGTCAGTGGGTCTCAATTAGTGGGGCGCGCCCCCTTGGGGGGCGCGGGAGAAGAGCAGGGCGGTAGTGGTGTTTTATTTAAATAAAATGTTTTTAACATAACTTTCTTTCTTATATGAGAAATGGAAAGCATCGCTGCTGCATTTGGACGCACGCAGAGGCCGCATTTTCCCTTCACTTTCATTTTAAAAATAATAATAATAAACATTGAATAAAACCGTTAAATATCCATTCATTTTAATTAATATTTAGTCCACACAAGCTGACCAGATGCCCCAGTAACAGAAACAATGCAATTAAACAATTTCACTTAAATGATCAACATTTCACCTGCTGCGGCCCCAACGCACATTCCTTCTGCTCCGGCGTAAACCTGATGGTCACCTGCTTGTGCGTAATCAGATGTCTCTATGGAGCTGCTGAAGAGCTAACGAGGTTCTGGACTTTTGCCTCAGACAGACTCATGGCTGTTTAAATGTTGTTCTGATGATTCAGAGCTCCGCTGACACGCTGGATCCGAAGATCCAAAGCGGGTGCTGCCGATTTCTACTTCAGCCAGAGTTTTAAAGTCAGGAAACATTTCTCCAAAAGAAACGACCAGAAGTCTACCAGACTCTCTGAAAGAAGGGTTTCCACTTTCCAGATCTAGAAGCTCTCGACTTTGCGCTCTTGTGCACAAGTCTGTCAGACGCGCTCTGAGCTCCTATTGCGCGCCGCTTTGTGCGCACTGCCAGATGCGGAGAATAACAACCATGATGTTACCTCCACGATGGATTCTGTGGTAACGGGTCAAATCTCTGCGCACCTGCATGGATCATTAACACACTTACTCACGGCCGTTGAACAACTCAGCCAATCATGGATGGTTGAATAATTTGTCTAATCGCCCAACCCTACCACACTCTCACCCTGCTCTGGCATCAAGATCATTCCCCCACACTTTCCCCTACCTCCCGCCCCCCCCCCCCCCTCCTAGGGGGGGCTTCACTGAAAGTATTTGAGAACCACTGGTCTAGGTTTACTCGGGTAGACGTCACACTTGGGTAGACGTCACACTCGGGTAGACGTCACACTCGGGTAGACGTCACACTCGGGTAGACGTCTCACTCGGGTAGACGTCTCACTCAGGTAGACTCACACTCAGGTAGACTCACACTCAGGTAGACGTCTCACTCAGGTAGACTCACACTCGGGTAGACGTCTCACTCGGGTAGACGTCACACTCAGGTAGACGTCTCACTCAGGTAGACGTCTCACTCAGGTAGACTCACACTCGGGTAGACTCACACTCGGGTAGACTCACACTCGGGTAGACGTCACACTCGGGTAGACTCACACTCGGGTAGACTCACACTCGGGTAGACGTCACACTCGGGTAGACGTCACACTCGGGTAGACGTCACACTCGGGTAGACGTCTCACTCGGGTAGACGTCACACTCGGGTAGACGTCTCACTCGGGTAGACGTCACACTCGGGTAGACTCACACTCGGGTAGACGTCACACTCGGGTAGACGTCACACTCGGGTAGACTCACACTCGGGTAGACGTCACACTCGGGTAGACGTCACACTCGGGTAGACGTCACACTCGGGTAGACGTCACACTCGGGTAGACGTCACACTCGGGTAGACGTCACACTCGGGTAGACGTCACACTCGGGTAGACGTCACACTCAGGTAATAATCAGAGGATGTCTCAACGCCTCTTTCCAGCTCAGCAGCTTTCATTAAGTTCTCTTTAGGAGTCAAACCTGAACACAGAAGCTGGTCATGGAGCAGGGAACCCCAGACTTTAGTTCCCTAAACAAACCACAAAAAGAAGGTAGAACGATTGTGGATAAATTATTTTCAGCAGAGCTGCTGCCCTGCTGCATCATGGGACTTGTAGTTTTTCAGCGTAAAAAGACCAGAAATAGTCAAAAAACAAATAATAAAAAACAAGATCTAACAGAATGAAATACGCAGAGTTCCTTTAAAATACAGACGTCAATGGAAAAGCTAGAGAACTTTAAGATGTAGCTGACCGTAGGAGCCAGTAGAAACCAGGGGCCTCATTTATCAACCGTACTTACGTACAGATCTGTGCGTATTTCGTGCGTGGGAACGATTTTACGCATTGTGTGGTATTTACCAATTTGTACTTGTGCGTGAAAACGTTCCTAAATATGAGAACAGCTGTGACCATGCGTAGGAACAGCATCTAGTGGCAGAACGAGGGAACAGCAATTCTGACGGTCTCAGTGATCCACGCGTGTTCCTCATCCACTAATTATTTTACCCAATAAATAAATATGTTGGTGGATAAACAGCTGAGTCACATTATTGGTGCTAAAACACCCATGAGCGACGGGAATCTGATATTGTAGAACGGCTGATTTCGTGTTATTTTGTAATCACAATGTTTACTCTTACCATGTTTATGATGTTTTAAATCATTTTGCATTTATTTATTTATTATGTTTTAATTTAATTACTTTGTCCTTGTGAAGCGCCTCGTGATGTTGCTTGAGATGCGCTATATAAAACATCGTTTCTTCTTCTTATTATTATTATTGGAGGATCTAGCAGAGCAGAGTGCACTCCGGAGGGAACGGCTCTTCTGTGAGCGCAGCACACTGATCCGATTCCAGTCCAGATTCTATTTTACAAATAAAACAACCTCCAGAACCTCCTCTGCTCCCCGATCATACACGCGCTGTCAAGTGTCCGATGTTTCGATCTCGCTGTCAATAAAGTTTTTCTTTTTTTTTCCGGGAAGAACCCAGGGAATCCCCTCCCGACCTGAGGACGTAGTGTGACCAAATATGGTTAATTCAGGGCGTTTCTGTATGTAAATGACGGTACACGTGCACAAGCTCCTATATGCGCACAGGTGGGATTTATCATCAGACGATTGTGGAGGAACGTGCGTACGAGAGGCCACCGCATGTTTTATAAATCAGGACATTGACTGTTCGTACACACATTCTAAATTTCATCCGTAGGAGGGAATATAGGAACGTTTCTACAGACGTTTGATAAATGAGGCCCCTGGTGAGAATAATCAGCTCCTCAGACGGGGTCGTGGTATCTCCTAGCTAGTCAGTCACCGTGGGACCGACAGGTGGGACTGGCTCCTACCATCACCTCTGTCTGATGAGGAACAAAACACCCACCAAGGAGCTAACACACACACACACACACACACACACACACACACACACACACACACACACACACACACACACACACACACACACACACACACACACACACACACACACACACACCTCAAGATCGGTTACAGACCACCCACCCAGCCAGACACAAACGGCATGTCTGACCTCTGACCTTCACACAGGGACCATGGGTGTATGCAGAGATCAGCTGGCTGCAGGTCAGACAGGCAGCTGACACGTTAGTCAGGAAACATCATCTGATGCTCGGGTCCAGCCCTAGATATTCTAGATCAGGGGTTCCCAATTTTTTTTCTTTGGGGACCCCCTTGCCTGTGTCCAAGACAAGCCAGGACCCCCAACCCCAAACCCTACACACATAAACACGTTAAATGTGATAATTTGCAAACTTTATACAGACATACAGAGTTATAACTTTTATATGGAGTTCTGGTTATACTATAGGCTCTGTTATTAGGATTTTATAAGTGTAATTTTTACAAATAAAATCTTGTAACCTCACAACCTCAGCAAAGACAAAATTATGGGGACCCCCTGTAATCTTGTGGGGACCTCATTTGGGGTCCCGACCCCTGATTTGGGAACCCCTGCTGTAGGGTGTGTTATTGGGATTTTATAAATGTAATTTTTACAATAAAATATTGCTAACCTGACAACCTCAGCAAAGATGAAATTGTGGGGACCCCCTGCAATCTTGTGGGGACCCCCTTGGGGGTCCCGACCCCCAATTTGGGAACCCCTGTTCTAGATCATCTACAACCCCCCCACCCCCCACCACCACCAGCCCCTCCTACTGTAGGAGGGATATGCTGCACTGTTCACACCATTACAGGGCAGAGGAGGTTTGTTATCATCTGTTTTGTGTTAAAGGGTTAGAATGGTTAGACTATGTGAGTCGCACACATGCACACACACACACACGCACACACGCACACACACACACACGCACACACACACACGCACACACACACACACACGCACACACACACACACGCACGCACGCACGCACGCACGCACGCACGCACGCACACACACACACACACACACACACACACACACACACACACACACACACACACACACGCACACACACACACACACACACGCACACACGCACACACACACACACACACACACACACACGCACACACGCACACACACACACACGCACACGCACACGCACACACACACACGTTTTCATAAAAAGATTCTGCAGGTCGAGTGTTCTGTCTACCTCTCATCC
>SSNS01000005.1:995768-1000768 GCA_006937985.1 Aphyosemion australe | reverse complement strand
CTGGAGAAGGCATTCTACCCTTTTCTGACTCAAGACCAATCAGCCAATCACATGGTGGCAACTCAATGCATGTAGGCATGTTGACATGGTCAAGACCACAGACATGTATATAAACACTAGATGGCTCACCCGCGCTGTTCGCCAATGGAGTGTGACGTAGCAATGTGGCGGCCATTTTACTTCAGACAGCTGCCCCCTTTTGTAACAATGGTGTCAATGGTGCATGTCCTACTTAAATAACTCTAACTTGCTCAATTTTCAGCCGAATTTCAAACGGTTTGGTTTGTTATAAACGCCAGAGATGTGGAAGTATGTCGTCTCAAGCCTATGTGTTATAAGGATTGTAATAACGCAACTCGCTTGTAAATATGTTAATATTTAATCGAGTTAAGAGTGTTTTTGTTTAAGTTGTTCCAGCAGCAGAAGACCACTCCTGTCAGCTAAGAACAGGAAACTGAGGCTACAATTCACACAGGCTCAACAACACTGGACAATAGAAGATTGGAAAAATGTTGCCTGGTCTGATGAGTCTCCATTTCTGTTGCAACATTCAGATGGTAGGGTCAGAATTTGGCGTCAACAACATGAAAGCATGGATCCATCCTGCCTTGTATCAACGGTTCAGGCTGCTGGTGGTGGTGGTGTACTGGTGTGGGAGACATTTTCTTGGCACACTTTGGGCCCCTTAGCACAATTACAATGTTTAGATGTCTTTGCACGAATGAAATACTGGAGTTGATTTTGACATGTGGTGGAGCTCACTTAGAAAAACCCTCACTGATAAAAATGCTGATGTGTCAAATGCTTATTTTCCTTGCTGTAGATCCAGTTTGAAGCTTTGTTCATAGTCCTCTGTGGTCTAAAGCTGACTTTTCTGAAGGCTCCTCGCAGATATTAAGGGGGACATATGACTTTTTTAAAGTTATTATAGTTGTATGATGCTACAAAACAATGTTCATGACGTTCTTTGCTCTAAATCCGTCTCACATGAAGCGATCTCAGCAGCTTCAGTACCTCCCAGAACAAGCCGTTTCAGGGCTCTGTCTCTTTAAGAAAACAAGCTGGAGCTGGCCACGCCCACCCAGGCTGCTTTATGCTGAGAAGCTCCGATGTCTGGGAGGGGCTTAAGAGGTTCTAGTCTACTTTCCTGTTTGTGACATCACAAATGGGGACTTTTTTGAAACGGCTTGTTTTAGGCAGATAACTCCTAAAACCAAACACTGACAGAAAAGGAATGGATGGATTTTTCATGTCTGGAGTGTTGATAGAAGCAGTAGAGACTCACATTGTGACACATTCAAATGATTTAAATCCAGAATTATTCGGTTGTGTCCTCACACACACACACACACACACACACACACACACACACACACACACACACACACACACACACACACACACACACACACACACACACACATTGCCTGAACATTTCAGATCTTTTTGATTCTGTCTGTCTGTCTGGTTATGTCTGATGCCCCTTACACAGATTCTGTTGTAATGATGGTTGGGTCTTCTGTTTCAGCTCTCCACCCTCAGTTACCTTATAGCTGGAGTCTGGCCCTAGCTCCCTCCTCTGTGGGGGGAACAGTCAAGTCTTTCCATGCTGCCAGCTCAGCCATCCTCAACTCTCTAGCTCCACTGAAAGTTAGACACAAGACAGATTCTGCTCCCCGGTTAAACTCAGATACTTTTGCACTTAGTGCCAGAAAAATGAGTGCAAATGGAAAAAAGACAAGCTTCAAGTTTCAAAACCAGCTGTTGAAAGACTGGGGTCATTTATCAGAGCGCTGTTAGGGCAGCGCTCTACTCTGACCTCATTTCCTCGCACCATGGAGACCAAAGGGCCCTCTACTGCACTATTAATACTGTGTTCTCCATAAATGACTCTTTATCTCCTTCCCAGCCATCGTTGGATCTCTGTGGAACGTCCAAAACCTTCTGTTTTCTAGAGAAGGTTTGGGACATCAGGTCCACGACCACTTCCTCAGACAGACGCACTCATATCACTCCCACTTTTCCAATTTACACTGGCCTCCTGTTTCTTCCAGATTCAGTTCAACACCTTCCAAACCAAGAGCTGGCCCTCTCCTCACCCTTTACCTCCCCCACCCGCTCCTTAACTATGAACGGATTTGGCCTTTGGTTTCTGATGTTTTTAAATTTTATTTTCTAGGCTGTGGGAGTTGTTGTCTGTAAATGAATTTCCTGTTTGTCTGGATTCTTTTTCTGAATTCGACTATTTTGTATTTGAAGCGTTTTGTGCAGCACTTTGGTCAGCAGTCATGCTGCTTTGGGACGTGCTTTATAAATAATTTCACTCCACATTTCTCAGTTTTTCACACATTTCGCTGCACATCGTGTGATGTACTGCTACCAAAAGTCAGAACCAACTCAGTTGTATGATTTGATTTGTAATTTGCATGTTGCTTGTTTCCTCAACACCACGCCCAACTTGTCAACATGATAGCAATAAGTTGCATCATCAGTGTTTGGGAGGCAGTAAAGGTGGAAACAAAGCAGACAAAAGCTGTAACCCAGACAGAACGCTGATGAAGAGACCTGAGGACAGACAGCATTAGTCTGGATTCAACATCTGGGGTACAGGTTAACGGTAACAAAGGTCTGATTTGGTCCAACTCAGTCTCTTTGACTCTGACCCTAACCAGCCTCTATAGACCATAAAGAGTCAACAATGCCAGAGGAGACCCAGAGAATGTCGCTCCAGCACCTGCCACTGTCTCTTTGTGTCTGAGAGGAGGGCTGGAGCCTCTCACCTGGGCCCCACTTCCCCCTCTGGCATAAGAGCCGATCAATAAGAAGCATTTTTC
Source organism: Aphyosemion australe (assembly GCA_006937985.1). NCBI lineage: Eukaryota > Metazoa > Chordata > Actinopteri > Cyprinodontiformes > Nothobranchiidae > Aphyosemion > Aphyosemion australe. The sequence goes on along the minus strand of SSNS01000005.1, from coordinate 997,934 downwards.
TTCATCTCCCTCTCCTGCCAGCTTTGGGAGAGACCCTGTGCCTGAGGCCCTCATCCCAGATCCAGCGCTCTCTGATGCATATCTGCAGCCTTCAGCCCAGAGGCTGAACAGCAGCGAGCAGGCTTTGTCTCCACACTTGACTTTTTCCCTTGTTGAACCTATTTCATACTCTCATCTCTGTAATTTTTTACATGAATTATTCAGACCCTTGTAGCCAGCAGATAGGAATCCATTATGTCCGCCCTGTTCCGCTCTGCCTCAATTAAGAGACTGGGGATGAGATGGATGAGACGGGTGGCAGCTCCACATCTTAAGAGATTTATGAGAGCTAACACTAGTTTGAAATATTTAATGCAGTGAAACATGTATGTAATTACTACTGAAACAACAGGCTGAACTACTGAACAAAGGAAATGTGGGACGTCTTTAGGAAACAAACTGTTTTTCCTTAAGTGAAGCATTCAGAGTTCCAGCTTGAATCCTTGTTCAGGCTCATCCAACCTTCACGTTTTAGCTAAAATATTCATTTGTCCACGTCGTCTCCTGAAAGGACAGATCTGTCTCAGGCTGTAGAACATCTCCTCCCTCTCTGGACAGAGGCAGCTCGTATGCTTCTAGGTGTTGTCACGGTTGCTAGGCAACAGGACACACGCCAAGTAAGACCATCCAATTTTACAGCTGTTCATTTTTGGAACCCGGTGTTTGGTACCGACACCATCCTGGACCGGGTAGGTGGGGTCTGTGAAGGATGCAGCCTGACTTTGGACACAGCTGCTTGTGTCCTGGCTAACGGCTAACACGGCGACACGCCAGTGTGGGACCTCGGTACGAACACAAACGAAGGCTACAGACACCATCTCTGAGTTATTCCAGCCAGGTGGTTTAGTGTTCATTAGACTTCCCGCTGATTAATTCAACCGTGCCTTAATGAGTCTCATTGATTGTGACGGGACTGTTCCTTTGATCAGTGTAGCCCCCCCCAACCCACATACATTATGATGGAGCTTCAGCACAATAGCAACGTTAGGACGTGTGGAGGAGAACCTCCTTCAGCACACCAGGTTGTCTCTTTGTCTCTATAAGCAGTCCTGTGTTGGCAGGACACACACGGTAGCATCAGTGACTCACCAGGAATATCCTCTCCAGCTGGTCCTGGATGTCCTTCATCCCAGGAAAGGCAGCCACTCCTTGGATCATCTCGATGAAAATGCACCCCACCCCCCTGCAAGAAAGAGCAAATTCAGTGTCCTCAGCTTCAGCGCTTATAAAAAACCTTTCAGTGTGTGTGTGTGTGTGTGAGCAGTCAGTGCTCATTTATCAAAGCACTTTGGTTTTCTGACAGCTTCACTTCCTGGCTCAGTGCACAGTGGCCATTCAAGCGAAGACAAGGAGACAGAGACAGAAATATTATCAGGATTTCTTCCCGTCAGAGGGAACGCTCCCTCCACTCAGCGGGATGAGACGGCTTCATCTCTGACCTCAGCAGCCAGCAGGTGAGTGTGGACAAAGGTCAGCTCTAAAAAAACACAATTTCATCTTCAGGCTAGCAGCCTTCCTTCAGTTTGATAAATGTGTTGAAAACAAAACCAGTAGATAGAGTTGGCTTAATGCTGCTGAGGCTCTGAAACATCCATCCATCCATCCATCCATCCATCCATCCATCCATCATCCATTCATCCATCCATCATCCATCCATCCATCCATCCATCCATCCATCCATCCATCCATCCATCCATCCATCATCCATCATCCATCATCCAACCATCCATCCATCATCCATCCATCCATCCATCCATCCATCCATCCATCCATCCATCATCCATCATCCAACCATCCATCCATCCATCCATCCATCAATCCACCCATCATCCATCCATCCATCCATCCATCCATCCATCCACCCATCCATCCATCCATCCAACCATCCATTCATCCATCATCCATTCATCCATCCATCATCCATCCATCCATCCATCATCCATCATCCAACCATCCATCCATCATCCATCCATCCATCCATCCATCCATCCATCCATCCACCCATCCATCCATCCATCCATCCATCCACCCACCCATCATCCATCCACCCATCCATCCATCCATCCACCCACCCACCCATCCATCCACCCATCCATCCATCCATCAACCCACCCTCCACCATCCATC
>SSNS01000005.1:974621-994742 GCA_006937985.1 Aphyosemion australe | reverse complement strand
CCATCCATCATCCATTCATCCATTCATCCATCCATCATCCATCCATCCATCATCCATCATCCAACCATCCATCCATCCATCCATCCATCCATCCATTCATCCATCCATCAATCCATCCATCCATCATCCAACCATCCATCCATCCATCATCCATCCATCCATCCATCCATCCATCCATCCATCCAACCATCCAACCATCCATCCATCCATCCATCCATCCATCCATCCATCCATCCATCCATCCATCCATCCATCCATCCATCTTCATCCCCTTATCCGGAGTCGGGTCGTGGGGTCAGCAGCCTAAGCAGGGAGGCTCAGACTTCCCTCTGCCCAGCCACTTGGGCCAGCTCCTCCGGGGGAATCCCAAGGCGTTCCTTGGCCAGCTGAGAGGTATAGTCCCTCCAGCGTGTCCTGGGTCTTCCTTTAGGTCTCCTTCTGGTTGGACGTGCCCAGAAAACCTCACCAGGGAGGCGTCCAGGAGGCATCATAACCAGATGCCCGAGCCACCTCAACTGACTCCTCTTGATGTGGAGTGAGTGAGTGGGTGAGTGAGTTGGTGCGTGAGTTAGTGAGTGAGTTATTTTGCCATATTTTGATTCCAGATGTGAGAGAGGGACTCCCACAACCCCCCCGGCCTCTCCTGAGTGGTGTGACTCCAGTACCACATCATTACACTGTAGCTGAGGATGCTCTCTATTGTTTGTCAGAAGCTGAAGGGAGAGTCCAGATCCCTGGATTCTCTCTGGTTAGAATGGTAATGGGGAATTTTGGAAAAACTAAAACAGATTTTATGAATTCGTCCCTAGAGAGGGTAAACAAGAGCTGGATAAAGGAAACTAAAGATACAGAGGGGGAAGTGACCGCTCAGTGGTTTTAGCAGGACCCTCATGCTCCAGCAGAGAACAGGCTATATACAAAAGGTTGTAATTACCGTGTGTTTATACCATGCTGTGCTTATTTAGTACTTCCAAACCAAGTGACTCAAGACTAAATGAAAACCTAAGGTCAGAGACGGAGTACCCACCACATGTCCAGGCAGGTGGAGTAGTCGGTGGATCCCAGCAGGACATCTGGAGGCCGGTACCACAGAGTCACCACCTCATTGGAGTAGGTATGGCTGGGGACAGACTTGGCTCTGGCAAGGCCTGGGCGGAGAAATTACAGGAGGTTAGGTCTCCATAGAATATAAATCATTACTATGAACTAGTTAGTACTATGTTGTTGTTAGTAATCAGTCCTTTATTTTCTACAATGGAGCAGCAGAACATAGAACAACAAACAGATAGCATACAACTATACATACATCTACAACTATGGCTACAACCATAGCTACAGCTACAACTATAACTATAACTACAGCTAAAGCTACAACTACAGCTACAACCATAGCTACAGCTACAACTACAGCTACAACCATAGCTACAGCTAAAGCTACAACTACAACCATAGCTACAGCTACAACTACAGCTACAACCATAGCTACAGCTACAACCATAGCTACAGCTACAACTACGGCTACAACCATAGCTACAGCTACAACTACGGCTACAACCATAGCTACAGCTACAACTACGGCTACAACCATAGCTACAGCTACAACTACGGCTACAACCATAGCTACAGCTACACCTACAGCTACAACCATAGCTACAGCTACAACTACGGCTACAACCATTGCTACAGCTACAACTACAGCTACAACCATAGCTACAGCTACAACTACGGCTACAACCAAAAAGTGAAGCGCTGTGAATACTTTCCGGATGCACTGTAGATCTATTGAAGCCATCAGACTAAAAAAATGTGTCTGGCTTCTGCACATTCAACTGCAACAAACCTGAAATTGGTTTTCAGGTGGAAATTATGATGGAGGACCTCTGAGATTTCAGGAAAAACGGAGTGATGTGACTATCAGTCAGAAGAACCCAAAGAACACAAGAAGTCCTGTTAGCAAATGTTTAAGAGCTTCCCCAGATTACGCTGTCAGACCCAGCTGATAACAGAGCAGAGTGCAGATGCAGTGAGCTTTAATGAGGCTGGTGGCATTCCCTCTGTCTGTTCCCAAGTGGTGGGAAGGCTTAATTAAAGCATTTAGCTTGTTTGAAAAAAAAAAAAAAGAACTTCCTGCCCTGCAGCGCATCCCCTGTGAGGGGGAGGGAAAAGGGCAGAGGGGGAGATAAATGATAGGAGGGAGGAGGTATTTAACATTTCCATGTGTCAGAACACCCACTAGAGACGGGAGCTTCAGCCGGCGCTCATTACAGCCGGGCTCTGCAATTTACACCCATGGATCTAACACGGAATACAGGACATCAGGCTGCTGATCCCTGCTGTAGAGGTGTGTGTGTGTGTGTGAGTGAGTGAGTGTGAGTGTGTGAGCAGCAGAGGAACAAAGAAAACATGACTGGTGAGTCTGTGGAACACCACAGAACCCTTCAGCATGCTTGTCACCACCTCCAGCTGGACCTGGACAGGTGATCATACCCTGCTGGTGGTTTGATGGAGTAAATTACAATAAGGAGAATGTGGGTTTACTCCTAACCCCCCCACCCCCAACATATAGGAGCCCACCAACACCACCCAGCTTTTATTTACTGTGCTTTGAAAAGATTATCTCTATATTTATAAACAAATAATCAATTCTATCAGCTTTTTCTACAGATAACGTCCATCCATTTGGTTTCTAAAACAACTCCCCTCTGTTCACACCAGCGGGGGTGGGGGGCATCACTGTAAACTAGGTAAATACACCTGGATGCCATCACAGGAACACACGAGATGATCCACCAGTAACCTAACATGTGTCCTTGGACTCTTCTGTGGGGGCAAATAAACAACCATTCACATCATTTACTGTAATATAATTTATTATCCAGTGCCACATTAGCACAAAGGTCCAGGGTTTGCCCCAGGGCTTTAGGCCTGGCCCCAACCAGGCTGAGCGTCACTTATATATTTATTTTAAATAGTTTTTAATTGCACCAAATTAACATTTAAAATGTTCAAACAAAATGAGGTCTTTAACTTTAACCGCATCTGGTGATACGGTTGAGAGCGCAACAGCAACATCTTACGATCGGTACGTGAACAGGGTCAGAGGTCAGGCGTAGGTGAGAGAGCATCTCTGGCATGTTGGAGAGCAGACACCTGTAGCCGTGGTGGTAAACGTCAAACCAGCGGATTTAATCCAAAAGGGTCAGCTGACTCTAAATTTAGGGGATGGCTCTACAAGAACGAGTATGGTGAGCATGTCTTGTATTTATACAAGTACAGGACACGTGCAAAAAGGTGAGTTTTATTAACAATCTTTATCTAGAAACACTACAAACACAAGAAAAAATTAACTTCTCTTAATGTTTTACTTTGTTATCCAGAATTCCAACAACAAAACCTGGTAAAACACGTTCAGAAACTATTGATCTGTGCTTTCATAATCCATCTTTCCTTCAACATAAAAATTACAGCTTAACCGGAAGCAATACTTTCAAAATAAAAGTATGTATTCAAAATAATACTAACTTAAACTGATACAAGATTGTCTTTGCTGATGTTGAGGTTAGCAAGATTTTATTTGTAAAAATGACATTTATAAAATCTCAATAACACCCTACAGTATAATCAGAACTCCATATAAAAGTTATAACTCTGTATGTCTGTAAATTTAACGTGTTTTTGCGTGTAGGAGTTGGGGGTCCTGGCTTGTCTTGGACACGGGCAAGGGGATCCCCAAAACCCTGCCTACACAGTGCAGGGAGGGGCGGCGCTGCTGTAGATAAAGTTATATAATCATCAGAGCGAGCACCAAGTCCAGTGTTCCTCCCACGGACACTTTGGATGTACCAGAGCCACTCAGCTCACGGTGCTCTATGAAAATGTTTCCTGGGTAGGATCCCCCCCCCTCACTTAGCAGGCAACACTGGGTTCAGGTTCACCTTGAACACAGTTCCAATACTGCAGCAAGAAGATGGCGGCCTGAAGGACACAGAGCTCCACGCCCCCCCTCTAAAACCCACAGGACTAGACTACTTCAAAGGTCTGACCTGTGGGTTCATGCACACTAATACAGACACACACAGACCTTCAGCCACCTTCACTAGATGGAGTTCAGCCTCTGACCTGCCTTCCTGTGCAGGAAGCAACCAGGAGTAAGGTCACCCCTTAATTACACATCACCGTCTCCCACAGAACACAGAGGGTCAACAAATATACACAGCAATGTGCAGGCTGAAGATGAAGAGGTGGGCAGGGTGAATGAGGAAGGTGTGAAGGACACACCTTCTGCAGCAGCTTTGGATTTTAAAGCAGCTTCTCCTCCTGCTTTAACAAGCAGCTGACTGGAAGCTGCTGCACGCTGCCAACTACTTCAGATTCTACCGTGGACAACGTCACTCTGGAAACAGCGTTAGCTCGAGGCTGCGCTTCACAGAGCTTGTAAAAGACCATCTGTGTTGGTGTTGTATTAATGTGACTCCGCTTCAGCCAAACATCTCCAGAATAACCCACCTTCTCACTGAGTATATCACTGTAAACCTTATCTTTGTTATTTATACTGAAGCAGAAAAGCCATTGTTTCATAGACGATCAGTCTTGCAGCTTCTCTCTGCAGGAATCCATTCACAGAGCAGGTACTTAGTTTTGGTGAAGATGAGTGTAAAGTCACCATGACACCAGATCTTCACCTTCGTCACACCAGCAGGACTACAGGTGACTTCACCTGGCTGGTCAAACCAGAGCTCACAGACGTTTTGCTGTCCACCACTTAGAGTGTCCCAGTAACATAAACAGAGCAATTAAACAATTTCACTTAAAGTAGGAACATTTCACCTGCTGTGGCCCAAACGCACACCTTCCTTCTGCTCCGTAAACCTGCACTGGTCACCTGCTTGTGCCTAATCAGATGTCTCCAGGGGTTTGCTGAGGAGGCTATAGTCATGAGGTTCCGGACTTTTGCTTCAGAAAGACTCATGGCTGTTTTAATGTTGTTCTGGAGGCTGGATCCATGCTCCGCCTCCACACTGGAGGCTGGAATAACAAGCACTACTTTAGTGAATTGCAATCTGTCAAAATGATGGACAGCCTTCAGATTTTTCTGTCACCATTAAGAAAAACTGGTCAAATGCAGAACATATCTGGTTAATGCGACCACCTTTCACAAACCGGCATGTGGATGTCTGCTGTCAAATATCTACAAAGTCAGATCCAACAGGAGGCAGTGGCGAAACACTTCTGAAGCAGCCGTGCACACTCAGACACAGAGTTCTGATCGTTGATCGTATCGGTCATGTTGTGTCTGTACAGCAGACCGGAAGAAGGAAGATGGATTCCTTCATTTTTAAGTAGAGAGAGAGAGTGTGTGTGTGTGTGTGTGTGTGTGTGCATATGTGTGTGTGCTTGCATGCATGTGTGTGTGCAAGTGTGTGTGTGTGCTTGCATGCATGTGTGTGTGTGCATGTGTTTAAACACATCCATGAGGCGTGCACCACCTGCCATGGTCCCAGCTCATTTCCCAAAACAAAGTAGACCATGATGATACTGTAGCTTAGTTCAGTTATCTCTCTCTCTCTCTCTCTCTCTCTCTCTCTCTCTCTCTCTCTCTCTCTCTCTCTCTCTCTCTCTCTCTCTCTCTCTCTCTCTCGCACGCACGCACGCACGCACGCACGCACGCACGCACGCACGCACACACACACACACACACACACAGCCAAATAACACCAGCAGCCTTTCTCTACTATCTAATGGACCAAAGCGTCCGTCTGCAGCTGCGAGCACGCCGGGCTCTGCTGCGCTGTGACGAGGTTCTGGGAGGAACATCACACTGGGGAGATCCAAACAGTTCGCTCCGGATGCCAGAGACATTCCTTCAGCACATCACCACATTGTGTCACTCCTCACACATCATTATCTCAGCAGCTGTTCCCGCACCGTGCACACACACACACACACACACACTAGAGGAACAGAAACAGCGTTACTCACTAACACTAGTACACACATCCTGCCTAGTCTCTACTGAGGTCTCTACAGCTGAAACAGCTGAAGGAACGTTTCAGCTTCACTCAGCAACATGGAGGTCAGCGTGGAACAATCATGGAGGTATCTGTAACCGCCCTCACTAACCGTTGGTATAAACAGTACCGTACTACCTGTGCTAATCACATCCACTAATAGATCCATGAAGAAAGAACCTGGTGTTTACATGATGTGCATGCTCAGAGTAGCTATCCCATCATGCTTTGGGGTCCAGTTTAATCAAAGCTTTCACACATTTCTATTACTGAGCTTGACCCACTGACCACCTTCTGTTTATGAATCCATGAACAGGACTAAAGACAGACTGTGAACACCTGAGAACCACCAGACTGTCTGACCTAAAGGAAGTTGGTGTGTCTGACAAAGACCACAAGGCAGATCTAGAAGGTTCTGGAAGGATTCTATTCACCCGCTGACATGATAACCTGGAAACTGGTTTGGGAAACAACATCAGAAGGTTTTAGGGTTAGGGTTAGGCTGGCTCTGGTTTTCAGCTCCTGGCTGGGTCACTATGGATGTAGCTGAGCTAAGAGATTCAACTCAAGTCCTTATTTAGTTTGATGTGGTCCAGTCTATAACCTGGATCCCTCAGCAACACAATCATAGACAGCTCCATGGCAACAATCTGACACCTTCATCACAACCAAGCATGTTTTCACAAAATAAGACATAAAATAAAATAAACACTAAAAGTACACCTCACACATTTTGTTCGCTTTATTCTCGTTCTCCTTGCAGCAGTTTGAGTTATATGGTTTATTAAAGCGTGTTGTGAGTTTGGGCAGGACAAAAACACAACATGGCAGCTCCTGTAAAAAGGGTCTTTTATAATCCAGTGATAGAATTCTCATACTATATGGCAACTAACTGGTTGCAAGAAATGAAAAAATAAAGCCGATGAGGGTCTCAGACTGGAGCTGGTCTGTTCGCTAGCAGCTGAGGCAGTTTTATTAAGTATTTAAAATATTCACTTTGTCCTCTCGGGTCACGAGGCTGCTCCATGACACACAAACGCAGCCGTAAGAAATACCCACTTCCATATAAGGAAGTGGGTTTTAATTACCTGTGTGTGTGTGTGCGTGTGTAGGTGTGTGTGTGCACACTAAAAAACATTGGGTTGTTTTCTTAACCCAGCTGCTGGGTTAAAGCCGTTGGGTAAAACCTTTGGGTTATTTCAACCAATGTTGGTTCAAAAGTCTTGACCCAGGCCTTGGGTTGGCAATGTGCTGGCTTGTTTTATTAACGCCAAGGCTTGACTTATTCTGTTGGGTCGTAGGTTGGGTAGCTTTGACCAAATGTTGGGTCAACATTTACCCAACTGGTGGGTTGAAGACAAATCTCAGGAAATGCTTCATCATTCTCACAAGCGGCCATTTCCAAAAGGACTGTGACCTGACCAGACGTAACTGGACTTCTTCTCTACTATGAAATGAAATGTGGTGAGTAAAAAGTGATTTCCAACAGTTTAAAAGTGATATTTGTTTTTTATAGTCACAAATAATTTGTTTCTTCTAGAGTTTCATAGACTCGTGAAAGGCCTTTAACAGACAATAGGCTACTAGCTAGCTTATGGTGAAAAAAGCTATGGTTAGCCTATTGTTTGAAACTAGACTTAGGTTTCTTGGGTTGACAATTTCTTTTAGAGATGACTGCATCTAGAACAAAGAAAATGTTACAGCATTCATTTGAAAAAGCTTTAGACTGGACTGCTTCATTGTTCTTTTATCCTATCAGAACAAATGTCAGGTATAGCTACCGTTGGAGCTCTCAGCTCCAGGTTTAAAGAACTACCAAGAAATTTCCAAAATCCTGCTTTTCTTGACTGTTTTTGTTTTTCTTTCTTTTGTTAAATAATTTAAGGAGAGGTGGTTCAGCCTTGGCAGAAAACGCAGGCCAACAACTGGATTTCTGGAGGAGCCTCCACACACAGTCAGGAAAAGGGTTCGTTCTAGAAGGAAGAACTCAGAACCACAGGAACCCCCAAAAACCAGACCTACTTCACCAGGTAGATAGACTTGTTTCTCAACCTCTTTGCTTAATAATCTAACCTCAACATTTCAGTGTGTTAATTGGATTTTTTATACTTCTATTTCCCACAGAACCAACTAGTCCAGGATGAGCCGTCCAGTTGGCAGAATGGCTGAACAACATCTAACCACCAGCTCTGTCTGCCTGACACGTGCTGGAGGCTTCCATCTGTGGATCTGATCCAATGGGACTGTCCCACTTCAGCAACCTTTTAGCAGTTTCCCTGCTTGTTGGACTCCCCAGGCTTGGTGAGGTTACGTCTAATAGACTAAGAATCTGTTCAACACTGATTCCATGTGTTTGAAAATCCAGTCACCCCTTTTTTAATGACTGAATTTTTCACTTGTGACTTTTTCAGAAACAAAGTTGGTTTTACATGAAATGTTGTCTTTATGTGTAAACGTGTGTGTGTGTGTATACACACTTGTTTAGGCCTACTGCTATTTTACTATTGTCTCTTTATATATTTTGTATGAACGTTGCTGTCTATATTCTATTTCGGATGACAATAAAAGTAGTTTTGAGACATTTGGTTTTTTTTTAATTCAATTTTCATATAACACATTTTATAGTAAGTATAAATATTTGGTTTTAAGATTTTCTGTTATCTGGTGGCATTTTCTTGTTATTGATGTACTAAACCTGGTCTATTGATGTAATCACTTTGTTTATTTAGTTATCATCTTAATTTTTTTCTTAGAATATTTTGACACTCAAGCCAGAACATATGTAAAAATACAGAATGGATTTTAAAATATGTTGTAATATGTTGTAATATGTCTGGTACTGGCCTTTTAGTCATACCAAAAGTTAGAACCAAAGCATTCGGCGAAGCATCATTTGCATACTACGGCCCTCGTCTGTGGAACAGTCTGCTGGAGAACCTCAGGGCTGCTGAAAGTATTGATGTTTTTAAAAAGAGGCTCAAGACCTACCTTTTTACCTTGGCTTTCCATTGATATATTTCAACAATTTTTAGCAAATTTTTATTTGCTGTGTTTTTTTTTCTTGAAAAACTTGATTGTGCTGTCTGGTGTGCAGTGAAGGGGGTGAGGGTTGAACTGGTTGTGTAATTTTGATGTGTGAAAGCTGTGTTTTTAACCCATTGTTTTTTTTATGTAAAGCACTTTGTGTTGATTTTATCAAGTGCTCTACAAATAAAATTTGATTGATTGGTTGGTAATATTGACGGTTTGCACACATTTATTGTAATTATCCATTTCTAGTGATTAGATAAAGGAGGAAAACAGGATAGATATGATAACTCATTAATTGGGTTATTATAACCCAGCAGGGATGGTTGAAATAACATAAATTCTGGGTTGAAAATAAATACCCAACAATTGGGTAGAATCAACCCAAGGGTTTTGTTAATAATAACCCTATATGTGGGTTATCTAATCAACCCAATGAGTTGGGTTGATTAGATAACCCACATGTCTGTGTTAAAATAACCCAGTGCTGGGTGCGACCACTATTTACCCAGTGGCTGGGTTAAAATTGGGTTGTTTTCAACCCAATGTTTTTTAGAGAGTGTGTGTGTAGGTGGGTGCGTGCATGTGTGTGTGCGTGCGTGTGTGTGTGCGTGTGTGTGTGTGTGCGTGCATGTGTGTGTGTGCGTGCGTGTGTGTGTGCGTGTGTGTGTGTGCGTGTGTGTGTGTGTTCGTGTGTGCGTGTGTGTGTGTGTGCGTGTGTGTGTGTGTGCGTGCGTGCGTGTGTGTGCGTGCGTGCGTGCATGCGTGTGCGTGTGTTAGTGTGTGTGCATGTGTGCGTGCGTGTGTGTGCGTGCATGTGTGTGTGTGCGTGTGTGCGTGCGTGTGTGTTCGTGTGTGTGCGTGTGTGTGTGTGTGTGTGTGTGTGCGGAGGAAGAAAAGCAGTCCTGATGGTTCTCTCATCAGACAAACATGCTAACTGCTTAGCTGGCCTCAATTAGCCGTGAAAACGTGGGCTCCTCTAAGCTTCACTGACAGTATGTGGAGGTGATTTTTCCTCATTAAAATGTGAGTAAATCCACAGTGGGGCAGGAGGAAGCATCTGGATTAAGTGAGTCTATATCCAACAGCAGGGGGATGGAGCTCTGGGGGGCTGAGAAAATGCTGCTTCCTGATCGTGGTCCTTCCTCTAGGTCTGATGGATGAAACAGAAGGATAATAATGATGGAGTTAAAGTTCTAAGACTTCTAACGTGACCAATGTTTAATGCTGTGAAAGGACCATGAGCTACTTTAGTGGGTGTGTCTACAGATTATATGACCTCACAACAAAGGGAGGAGGTTCAATTTGAGGGTTCAAGTTTGCAGATTTCTTTATCTATATAGATATTAATATGTATATATATATATTTCTGCACTATATAGATATATAGTAGGGTGTGCAAAGCAACCGGTATTTGTATCTGGGGGAAAAGTATTTGCATTCGAGTTAAACTGTGTGTTGTCCGTGAGAGCGGGTGTGTGTGTGTGTCGTTAAGCGTCTGTGCTGTCCGTGAGACACGAATCGCTCACTCATTCGCTGCAGTCTCATTAGGAAACGCAGCTTTTTGACATAAAGTTTCTTTTCTTCCCGAATACAAATATTTTTTTAAGTATTTATTAGAAATAAGTATTCGTAAAAAACACGTCATTTGTGTCTCTCCGAATACTGTATTCGGGTTCGGCTCCACCCCCAATAGATATAAACATATATCTATATCTATATAGATATATTTATGTTGATTTACTGGATTCCTTCCTTACTGGCACTGACATGGACCAACCAAAGCTTTCATTATTTCTTTTGTCCAGAGTCCCGTCTCCTGACTGGCCCTCATCCACCAAGGGCTCTGCCACCTCTCTTTGTCCAGCACAGCCTCCCCTCTGTTGTCACCCTGCCCCCGTCTCTCTTGTTTACCCGACCAGAGCCACCGGCCTCAGCTGTTGATGGTTAGTATTCCTGCTGCCAAGGCCAGGGACCCCCAGGAGCCCTGGCGTCCATATTCAATCTCACACACAGCCATTCCAAAGACTTGAACAGCTTTCACCATCCTCATCTGGCACCCCCCTGGCAAAGGCTGAGCTCCAGCCATAGCTGGCCAGGGGGGTTCTTTTTTTGCTCATTTGGTATTTTATCCATTATTTTTCTTCTGCTCATTTTCCTCACAGTAATGTTTCCACACTAATACAAGGTTTGCATTATTAATGAAGCTGCCTCCCACCTCCTCATCCTCCCATCTGGGCAGAGGGATGGAGGGGCGGAAGGGTGGAGGAGATGGTGGAAAGAAGGGACAGAACAGGATGAGATGGATAAGTAGAAGAAAGGGAGGAAATGAGTGGATTAGTGAAAAGGACGTGTTGGAAAAAAAGACTGGATAGATGGATGATGATAGATAGATAGATGATAGATAGATAGATGATGATAGATAGATGATAGAAAGATAGATGATAGATAGATAGATGATGATAGATAGATGATAGATAGATAGATGATAGATAGATAGATAGATGATAGATAGATGATGATAGATAGATGATAGATAGATGATGATAGATAGATGATAGATAGATGATGATAGATAGATGATAGATAGATAGATGATGATAGATAGATAGATGATGATAGATAGATAGATAGATGATGATAGATAGATGATAGATAGATAGATGATGATAGATAGATAGATGATGATAGATAGATGAATGTTGGATGATTTGATGGATGGATGGATGGATGAATGTTGGATGAATGAATGTTGGATGGATGGATGAATGTTGGATGAATGAATGTTGGATGGATGAATGAATGTTGGATGGATGAATGAATGTTGGATGGATGAATGAATGTTGGATGGATGGATGAATGGGTGGATGGATGGACTGGAAGTGAAAAGCTGTTAAACTGGAAGGTTTTAACTAGCCAAATGTCCTGTTGCCTAGCAACCATGGTGATACTAAACCCAAGTTAAAACAGCCTTCGAGCATCCTTTGTCCCTAGAGAGAGGATATTTTTGTGGACAAATGAATATTTTAGCTAAAACATGAAGGTTGGATGAACCTGAACAAGGATTCAAGCTGGAACTCTGAATGTTTCACTTAAGGAAAGACAAAGTTTCCTAAAGACGTCCCATCATTGTTAGGGTGAGGCCTGCTTCAGTTTCAGACTAAATATTAATGTTGCCGTTTCCTAAACAGAAACAACTTAAACTCTAATATAGTTATTTTTATTTTATTTACCTTTTATTTCAGAATATTGTTAGAGATGAATTACTGCATGTATAGTTATTAGAGCCGGACCTGCTTACACAGAAGAAAACCACTTTGCAGCCCTGACGTTTACCAACAGCAAAGGAATGTCATCTATAAAAATATGCTGCATATTTGATCACTTCAGCAGTTTGTAATTTCTAAGTATTTCAGCACAGGGCTGAATTCAAACACACGACACACACTTTTCAGATTTTTATTTGCCTAAAATGTTGAAAACCATGAATCAGGTTTATTCCACTTCATGTTCATGTGCTACGGTCTGCCACAGAAAAGCTAAATAAAAGCTGTGAGGAGTCAACATGTGTATGAGTGGGTATGAATATGTCTACAAGACACTGTAGGTTTAAACACAAGCCTCCATTACTAACGTCTAAAGGTCGCCGTGCCATGGTGCCCTCTCATGACCTCTACCTGCTGTCTAAATGGAGCAGGAAGCCATCATCACATCCCACAAAAACCTTCTAACTAAATCTAAATCCATCAGATTCCTTAAAGTCTTCCAACATGAATATGAAGAAACGGCCTGTCAGGGGCCATTAAACCATAGAAGAGTTAGGCTGGAGAGGGATGGAGCTACAGAGGCAGACCCCACCCCCTCTGGAGAACGCCCCACCTCTCTGGGACCTGTGGATGTTCAAACCAAACCAGACTCGGGACATTTTGGTCAAGGTCTGGTCAAAGAAGGAGGAATAGAAACGTGGCAGCAAAAGACAAGAATCCTCAGAAGTTTAGTTTGTAGTTTTAAACACAGCAGGAGCAATTCCTTCTACAGATCCTCATCCAACTAGACCGATCAGGAAATGATGTCATTTAGTGACTTCTAGCAGCTTTATGTCCAGAGGAGTCGGCAACCCCTGAGCCCAAACACATGCAGGCAGCAGAGACCAAAGGACGTCAGAGAAAGAGGAGCACAGCTTTAAAAGAACACAAATAAGAACCATGAGCTAAAAAAGAAATAGACAGAAGATGAGGGAGATGCAGCAGAACTGAGCTCTCACTGAGTCACACAGCATGGAAAGGCTTACAGGTGAACGATTAGATCCTGGTGCAAAAGTTCAAGGTGAAACTAATCTATGAGACAGACTCATTACATCCAGATGTTTCAGCCTTTATTTGTTATAATTGTGATGATTCTGGCTACAGCTGATGAAAACCCCACATTCATCTCAGACTATCAGAATATAGTGAAAAGGTTCAATATTCTAGACTCAAAGTGTCCCACTCTAATCAGCTGATGAATCCAGAACACCTGCAGAGGGTTCCTGAGCCTTTAGATGGTCTCTCAGTCTGAGCTGGATGACTGACATTAATGGACTTTGAGTTTTTCCTGTCTCACCTGTAGACTACCTTTATACACTGGAGGGATCTGACCAGTGGTCCTGTCCCTTATGTCGTCAGTGACCGTTTACATTGGTCAGAGTTAAACTTAAACACTTCATGATTTAGATTAAAACCTTTAACACGAAGCCTGTCCTGATAACAAACATAAATACATGCCTGTGCCATTCTAAAATAACTGGTGCAAAGTGATAAAGAAGCTATTCATCATAATAAGATCCTCCATTTCCAGCCAACTCACCAAAATCAGCCAGCTTGAGCTCCCCGGTGTCACTGATGAGCAGGTTCTGTGGTTTCAGGTCCCGGTGGAGGATGTACCTCTGATGGATGTAAGACAGACCTCTCAGCAGCTGGAACAGGAAGAGCTGGAAGACAACAACAACAGGTGAGCAAGGCGCGTTAAACTGAGCGTGTGTGTGTGAGAGTGTGTGTGTGAGTGTGTGAGTGTGTGTGTGTGTGTGAGTGTGTGTGTGAGAGTGAGTGTGTGTGTGTGTGTGTGTGTGTGTGTGTGTGTGTGTGTGTGTGTGTGTGTGAGTGTGTGTGTGTGTGTGTGTGTGTGTGTGAGTGTGTGTGTGAGTGTGTGTGTGTGTGTGTGTGTGAGTGTGTGTGTGTGAGTGTGTGTGTGAGAGTGAGTGTGTGTGTGTGTGTGAGTGTGTGTGTGTGAGTGTGTGTGTGTGTGTGTGTGTGTGTGTGTGTGTGAGCTGTCTCTGTGAGGGAGAGTGAGGGTGTGTGTGTGGGTGTGGGTGTGAGTGTGTGGGTGTGTGTGTGTGTGAGTGTGTGTGTGAGTGTGTGTGTGTGAGAGTGTGTGTGTGAGTGAGTGTGTGTGTGTGTGTGTGAGTGTGTGAGTGTGAGAGTGTGTGTGTGTGTGTGAGAGTGTGTGAGTGTGTGAGAGACAGGTGTGTGTGTGTGTGTGTGTGTGTGTGAGTGTGTGTGTGTGTGTGAGTGTGTGTGTGGTGTGTGTGTGTGTGAGTGTGTGTGTGTGTGTGAGTGAGTGTGTGTGTGTGTGTGTGTGTGTGTGTGTGTGTGTGTGTGTGTGTGTGTGTGTGTGTGTGTGTGTGTGTGTGTGTGTGTGTGTGTGTGTGTGTGTGTGTGAGTGTGTGTGTGAGTGAGTGTGTGTGTGTGAGTGTGTGTGTGAGTGAGTGCTGCTGCTGCTCACCTCCCTTCTTGAAAATCCCATACTTGCTTCTGTTCAATTAACTTTTTCTCCTTCATTTCTTTTTCTTTTCTGGAAGCCAGGTTTCCCTTTCTTGGGGAAACACATGACTTCCTCCTGCCTCCAGCTCTGGCTGTCAGAGACATCAAGTCTCATAGCTGTAGATGCGGGTGCAGCCCCTGGCCGCAGGTGTGGACTAATTCAGTTATTACTTTAAAGGCAAAATTCTGTTTTTTAACCTCTTTATCCAAGTAAAGAGAAGTTTATAAAGACATTAAGTTAATCGGGGAAAAAACCCCACAATAAAACATTTTTATTCAAGGCTGTCTCAGGGCCCCTCCCTGCAGTGGGCCCTGGGTAAATGGTACCCTTTTCCCCCCCAGTCCGACGCCCGTGTGCTGGAGAAGGCTTTGTGCAGCGGTCAGACTCTACCATCATCAATGCAAGATCTTGGTGAGACATTAATGCAACACTGGATGGAAATAAATCTGGTGATGCTGCAGAAGCTGATGGAAACAACGCCACAGAGAATGTGTGATGTAATCAGAGCTAAAGGAGGTCTGACCAAATATTAGAGTGTGTGACCTTTTTTTGGCCAGGTGGTGTGTGAACCATGACTTGTGTGGTTATTCTCTCCTGTTGATGACGACTAACAGGTCAGGGCGGCCATTAAAAAAAAAAATCTAAATCAAAATTCCCTTTGTTTATCTGTTAGGAACTTCATTTGAATCAGCACAGCCCATCAAAACACACACATACAATGACCCGCACTTCAGTGCTAGAACCCCCCAAAGCGCTTTACACTACAGCGTATCATTCATCCATTCACACACACATTCACACACTGGTGATGATGAGCTACAATGTAGCCACAGCTGCCCTGGGATGCACTGACGAAGGTGAGGCTGCTGAACACAGGCACCACTGGTCCCTCCAACCACCACCAGCAGGCAAAGGGGGTTAAGTGTCTTGCCCAAGGACACAACAACAGCATTATCAGCCAGGAGTCGGGGTTGAACTCACAACCCTCCGATTACTGGACAACCCGCTCTACCTCCTGAGCTGCTGCTGCATGGACAGATATTTGCTGACTTGCCATAAATAAATTGATAAAAATGAGCATTTTTACAGCCGACCACTTTACAGCTGAAATGATACCAAGCTCCTCCAGCCCTCATCAGCGCAAACAAATTCAGTTTCTACATGCTAACAGCCCGTTCAAAGTCACACACACACACACACACACACACACACACACACACACACACACACACACACACACACACACACACACACACACACACACACGTGTCAGTCCTAAAGTAATGAAGCATAAGGAAGCAGCTCTTCTTTACTCTAGTGATTTCTAGCGATCCCGTCTCATCTCTCTCTCCTCACTGATACCAATTAGTCTGATTGAAGCACCATGGAGTCCAATCAGGGACCGGGCCGTGTCTACCTCCTGGAGTCATCGGTCAACAGTTTACTACTCCTGCACTGAGCAGATGAGGGGCGAGCCACGGCGAGGGAAATGTTTGTTTAATCATGTATGAAAGAGCGCTGGAGTCTCCAGCTGCACCCTAATAAAGGAAAGAAAGCCCTCTTTTCTCCTCTTTGGTCTGCAGCTCAGTCCAACAGTTTTCGTCTCTGACTTCACCTGGAAGCTGCCGAGTCTGATTTGCATTTAAATGTTTTTGGGAAAGAGAAATGGTGAGCAAGACTTGGAAGGGGTCATCACTCAGGGCCGTCCCACATGAAGCATGTTTAGATTACACACATGCTCCTGATATTGATGTAAATATTCATCTAACCTGTCAGGGAGGAAGGTGACGCTCACCTTGTTGACTAGCCTGGTTCAACCAAACCGCACCAAGCTGCAACACTCAAAGATCACGTCTGACTAACAGAAGCTACAAGCTGAAGCTGTGAGTGTTAAAAAGCTTCCAGGCCACCAGTGTGTCTGTCCACAACCAGTTTCACATCAACATGGACTGGGAGGCAGCTGAACAAGAAAAAATGCCCTGCTCCAAAAGAGACCTCCAAGCTCGACTGCAGCTGTCCACATGTCTGACCCAAGATGGTGGCGCTGCATCATGCTGCAGTACTGCTGAACAAAGTAGACGGGAAAACGATCGACTTCTTTAAATGTTATTGGAGTTTTATAAATGAAAAAGATGACATTGGTTTTAGATTCAGGAGATCTTTACAGGACTTTTGGATTTATGGGATTCCTTTGGAACGAGAGTGGCTGCACCCTGCTGGTGATGGAGAACATGAACTAGTGAGAGGAGACAGAAGCTGGAACACATCTGATCTGCTTCATGGAGATAAGGGATGAGACAAGTGAGCCTGGAGCTGTGTGGATATGAGTTCTGGATGGCACCAACAGCAGATAAGGCAGAGTGGTTATAATGTTTTGGCTCATTACTCTAGAAGTGAGAGTTTGTGTAATCATGATGCATCGTTAGTTCCTCACTGTGGCAGAAATGAGCTGTGATTACCGTTAACTCAGCCATTAACATGATCCATCACCTGAGGAGTGACCCTGCAGCTCTCAGAACATCCATCACACGCACGCACACACACACACACACGCACGCACACACACACACACACACACACACACACACACACACACACACACACACACACAAGCTCTCTCATACACACACACACACAAGCTCGTACACACACAAGCTCTCTCTCATACACACACACAAGCTCGTACACACACGCTCATACACACACAAGCTCTCTCTCTCTCTCTCACACACACACACACACACACACATGCATGCTCATACACACACACACACACACACACACACACACACACACACACACACACACACACACACACACACACACACACACACACACGCACACACACACACGCGCACACACACGCACACACGCACGCACGCGCACACAGACACGCACGCACGCGCACACAGACACGCACGCACGCACGCACACACACACGCGCGCACGCACGCACGCACACACACGCGCACACACACGCGCACGCACGCACACGCACACACACATGCACGCACGCACGCACGCGCACGCACGCCAGCACACACACGCACGCACTCACACACACACACGTTTCTGATGATTAAATACTTATCACAATCATACCCAAAGCAATCAGAGTTTTGTGAAGATAAGCGTTATGAATAAGTGAGCCTGTGTGTTATCTGTGTGTCGACTGCAGCAGCGTCTCTATTGTCTCAGATTCAATGTGCAGGAAAGCAAGAGGCAATGCATCACCGTGACACCGGGTTCAGTTCCACACATCTGCTGAAACCAAAACAGGTCTCTGACGCGATGCTCACAACCATCTAAAGACATCTGGGTAGGGATGAAAGTGGTCCAGCCTTCAAGACGGACAATATATATATAAATACAGGACATTTACCATTTTAACGTTTTAGCATGTAAATAAGGTGGTAATGTAGAAAAACGGGACAATCGGCCCAAAAAACCTGCAGGACAAGTTTTCCATCTGCTGACCATGACTTCCACATATCGGCATGTACATAAGAAAAACAGCAGCTGGTGGGCTGGGGTGTGGCCAGGACACTTCCACATGTGGCTGATCACTTAAACCCAGAAACAACATGAAGAGTGGTGAATTTAGTCACTTCATTGAAACGTAAACACACCACAGTTTCACTGGCTGGAGACACACAAGACGTGTGCAAAAACAAAGCAGAGCTTTAGAGCTAAACCTCAGAAATGCTGCTCAGCTCTATGAATGTAAGGATGTGTTTGGGTCCAAGGGAGGGTTCCCCGTCAACATCTATGAAACCAACCAGCACCAGCACACGAGGAGCAATGATGGGATCAGTTTAACGTCAGATCAACTCCGACGGAGCCTCGTGCTAACGTCCACACTGATGAAGCCCCCAGCGTTGGTAAAACAATCGGCTAGAGAGACCAAATGAAGGAGAGTTAAATGGAGTGAAAGATGCTGCCATCTGCCAGCAGGAACAGCATCGTGTTGTCTTTAATGGGCTGAACCAGCACCAAGCTGCTGCCAGCTGCAGATACAGACCATAAAGGTCCAGATCTGTTGGCTCATGTTCCAGCCAGCAGCAGAGCGGGACCATGTTATCATAGGTCTACTGAAACGCTCACAGCCATTTAAATGGGTTTGATCCTGCTGGAGTTTGATTAGTTACAGAAACCTTCACTAGTCACAGAGGAAGCTGCTGGAACACAAACTCAACACCACATCAGACCTTCTGGTGATAAAGAGGGCTGTGATGCACGCACCTTACCACCCCCCACCCCCACCCCATGTTTGTCTTTATTTTATAAAGGAGACAGAAATCACACCTCATAAAATCACCAATGTCAGCTGGTCTTCTCTCTCTGATTCTGGTTCTAATGGACCGTTTGGGCTGAGCTAATTTATTTATTATTTATTTATTTATTTACTTGTTTGTTTATTTATTTATTTACTTGTGTTTTAGGAGGTAAATAAACAGCTGAACCTGCACCAGAGTACCAGGCAGCAGCTTCAGAGGACAGGGGTTTAATAACTGTTGTTAAGTGAATAACGTGTTCTGTTACATGTGGACCACATCTTCAGGAAAATAAGCTCATCAATTATTTGAATTATCAACTGAATCAAGCTGTGGTTTTTTAAGCTTGTTTTGCAGATTTGGTGTTGTAGCTTCAGTCTGTTATTAGCGTGATGGATCGTTGCTGCCCCGCCTGCATCAGCCCCGCCTGCATCAGCCCCGCCTGCATCAGCCCCGCCTGCATCAGCCCCGCCTGCATCTGCCCCACCTGCATCTGCCCCGCCTACATCAGCCCCGCCTGCATCAGCCCCGCCTACATCAGCCCCGCCTGCATCAGCCCCACCTACATCAGCCCCACCTGCATCTGCCCCACCTGCATCTGCCCCACCTACATCAGCCCCACCTGCATCTGCCCCCCCTACATCAGCCCCACCTACATCTGCCCCACCTACATCTGCCCCGCCTGCATCTGCCCCGCCTACATCTGCCCCGCCTACATCTGCCCCACCTACATCTGCCCCGCCTGCATCAGCCCCGCCTGCATCAGCCCCACCTACATCAGCCCCACCTGCATCTGCCCCACCTACATCAGCCCCCCCTGCATCAGCCCCACCTACATCAGCCCCCCCTGCATCAGCCCCCCCTGCATCTGCCCCACCTGCATCTGCCCCGCCTACATCTGCCCCACCTACATCAGCCCCACCTGCATCTGCCCCACCTACATCAGCCCCACCTGCATCTGCCCCACCTACATCAGCCCCACCTGCATCTGCCCCACCTACATCTGCCCCACC
>SSNS01000005.1:932361-963162 GCA_006937985.1 Aphyosemion australe | reverse complement strand
ACACACACACACACACACACACACACACACACACACAACACACACACACACACACACACACACACACACACACACACGCACACACACAAACACACACACACACGCACACACACAAACACACACACACACGCCTGGTACCAGTACCTACTAAAGTGGTCGGTGGTCTCTGGGTCTCTTACCTTCTCTTATCGCTGTGAAGGGCGTTCCTTCCTCCTCCTGCAGTCGGATCACTTTCAGAGCCACCAGCTTCCCGTTCACCCTGACAGCAAAGAAGAAGTTCTGCTCAACCTTCTGGAAATGATGTAAAACATCCATTAAAGACCAAGTTCACCTGTTTTTTCAGCGCACCTGCAGTGGTCTCTAGTATAAACGACAAACTTTTGAGTCGCTATCTGTGGGAAAAAAGCTCTGCCGCTCCTGTTTCAGAAAGTAGAGGTGAACTGGTCCACCAATAACACAAGCCTGGAGGAGTTCTGCTGTGTGGTGGAGTTGCTAATGCTAACGGTTAGCTTCTACTAGCCCAGACGTTCTCTGCTGTTTCCTGGACGCTAAACCAACAACAGCCTTCCCCGTCGTGAGTCAAGATGGGTGAGTCCATGAATGTTCAGTGACAGTGTGACGTAGATCTGTCAGGCTTTTCTAATCCTAGAGTTTCACCTAGAGTCTATTTTCTATCAGAAGCTAATGCAGGAGATAGGTGGAGGAGACTATTTTCATGTTCAGAGTGACCGATAACATTTAAACCAGTGACGCTGATAGGGTTAGGGCTAACCCTAACCCATGCAGCATCATTTGGCCCAGTGGTTCTCAAATACTTTCAGTGAAGCCCCCCCTAGGATACATGGATTTTTTCGCGCCCCCCTCCCATTGTGCGGGGGGGGGGGGGGGGGGGGGGTGTGTTGCACAATGTTCATTGTGTACAGTAAGATTGTTTTATGGATATCTGGAATGTTAATTTCTGCTAGGAACAATAGAATTATAGATTTCTGAATACATATCCAGTCTGGAATAAATATTAAAACGGCTTGCCATACTAACGCGCTGATAGTTCGTCGGCGAATGTCGGGAGGTAGGGGAAAGTGCGGGGGAATGATCTTGATGCCAGAGCAGGGGTGAGAGTGTGGTAGGGTTGGGCGATTAGACAAATTATTCAACCATCCATGATTGGCTGAGTTGTTCAACGGTTGTTTTTACAAGAGGCGATTTATTTATTTATTTATTTGTTTGTCCGTGAGTAAGTGTGTTAATGATCCATGCAGGTGCGCAGATATTTTACCCGTTACCACAGAATCCATCGTGGAGGTAACATCATGGAAAGATTCACATCGGAGCGTCTGTGTTATTCTCCGCATCTGGCAGTGCGCACAAGCGGCGCGCAATAGGAGCTCAGAGCGCGTCTGACAGATCTGTGCACCAGAGCGCAAAGTCGAGAGCTTCTAGATCTGGAAAGTGGAAACCCTTCTTTCAGAGAGTCTGGTAGACTTCTGGTCGTTTCTTTTGGAGAAATGCCCCCCCGTCTCTGGAAAGAGGCATTTTCCTTATTGGGCCCATTTATATTAACCATTATAAATAGTAGCCTGTCCTCATGTCAAGTTCCATCATCTCTAAAAGCAGCAGTGGTCCAGCCAATACTGAAGAAGTCAGGCTCTGACACGTCTATCCTGGCAAATTACAGGCCTATCTCCAAACTGCCTTTTATCTCTAAATTATTGGAGAAGGTTGTTTACCAACAGCTGATCTCATTTTTAGATGATTTTAACATGTTTGAGACATTTCAGTCTGGATTTAGGGCTGGACATAGCACTGAGTCTGCACTATTGATGGTGATGAATGACATTTATATGTCTTTGGATCGGGGTACTGCTGTGGTGCTGCTGTTACTGGACTTGACAGCCGCTTTTGACACAGTCGACCATAACATTCTACTGGATCGACTGGAACGCTGGGTAGGGATTACGGGGTCAGCTCTTGAATGGCTAAAGTCATACCTCCAGGGAAGGAGGTTTTGTGTGATGGTGGCCAATTCTGTGTCCCCCTGGGAGGACCTGCGCTGGGGGGTACCTCAGGGTTCAGTCCTGGGGCCACTACTCTTCGCCCTTTACTTGCTACCACTGGGCGTAATCCTGCGCAATCATGGCATTAAATTTCATTTATATGCAGATGACTGCCAGATTTATTTTCCCCTGACTCCTGAGATGGGTGGTTCTATTAAGAATCTCCAGGTTTGTCTGGATGAGGTGAAGTTGTGGCTAGCAGCAAACTTTCTCCATGTTAATGAGAGCAAGACCGAGCTTCTTACATTCCTCCCTTCTAGCAAGGGCTGTGTAAGCTCTGCCCCCGATTTGGATGCATTGACACCCTACTTGAAATCTTCTGTCAGAAGTCTCGGAGTTGTAATTGACTGCAATCTTAAATTTGAAACCCATATAAACCAGGTAGTAAGAACCTGTTTTTTTCATTTGCGCCGTCTGGCAAAAATCAAGCCTATGTTGTCTAGGGCGCATCTCGAGTCTGTTCTGCATGCACTTGTTTTATCGCTGCTTGATTACTGCAATTCACTGTATGTCGGGCTGAGTCAGGCAGCACTGAAGCGGTTGCAGTTGGTTCAGAACTCGGCAGCTAGATTTCTGACTGGCTCGAAAAAAAACACACACATTACTCCTGTCCTGACTTCCCTACACTGGCTCCCTGTGGATTGCCGGGCTAAGTTTAAGGTTTTGTTGTTTGTCTACCGGTCCCTTCATGGTGGTGCTCCACCATATCTGGCTGGGTTGCTTCAGATGCATGCCCCTGTGCGCTCTCTTCGCTCAGCTGACCAGGAATTGCTTGTCGTCCCACGAACAAGGCTGAGAACAAGAGGTGATAGGGCCTTTTCTGTCCTGGCTCCTACACTGTGGAATGAGCTCCCACTTGTTGTCAAACAGTCCCCATCACTGCAGGTCTTTAAGAGTCGTTTGAAGACTCACTTTTATCGTTTGGCTTTTATGTAATATGGATTTTTATAATTTTACTGTTTTATTTTCTATTTTATCGTATCTGTTTTGTTATTTTAGTCACTTTTTATGCAGTTTTAATCTGTCCTACTGTCTTTTTGCTCTTGTTGTTTTAATGTTTTGTTCAGCGCCTTGGGCTTCTGTAAAGGCAGTGGAAGGCGCTATACAAATAAAATTTGATTGATTGATTGATTGATTGAGAAATGTTTCCTGACTTTAAAACTCTGGCTGAAGTAGAAATCGGCAGCACCCGCTTTGGATCTTCGGATCCAGCGTGTCAGCGGAGCTCTGAATCATCAGAACAACATTTAAATAGCCATGAGTCTGTCTGAGGCAAAAGTCCAGAACCTCGTTAGCTCTTCAGCAGCTCCATAGAGACATCTGATTACGCACAAGCAGGTGACCAGTTCAGGTTTACGCCGGAGCAGAAGGAATGTGCGTTGGGGCCGCAGCAGGTGAAATGTTGATCATTTAAGTGAAATTGTTTAATTGCATTGTTTCTGTTACTGGGGCACTCTGGTCAGCTTGTGTGGACTAAATATTAATTAAAATGAATGGATATTTAACGGTTTTATTTAATGTTTATTATTATTATTTTTAAAATGAAAGTGAAGGGAAAATGCGGCCTCTGCGTGCGTCCAAATGCAGCAGCGATGCTTTCCATTTCTCATATAAGAAAGAAAGTTATGTTAAAAACATTTTATTTAAATAAAACACCACTATGGTGGGCACCGCAGGGAAACAAGATGAGGCTTCTTTTTAACATAACCGTGTTTAATACGGGCCGGTTATACGTCACTAAACAACAAATATAAAATGAAACAAAAAGTAAGAAAAATCTAAATTTCTCTTCCATCTAACACATGCACTGCCTTTACATTAAACAAAATTCATGTTTGGACTTTTTCTGTGTTCACAAATCAGTCTGATCCTCATTTATTGGACTGACAGTGGAGGTTGGACTACCCTTTCGTCGGGGAAGCTCCGAGCGGGGTGGGGGTGGGGGGGTCGGGTGCGTCTGCCGCGCCGCCCTGCTCTTCTCCCGCGCCCCCCAAGGGGGCGCGCCCCACTAATTGAGACCCACTGATTTAGCCACAGTGGAGTGAGAAGAGGAGGACTATAAGTGAATGAAGATCACCGATCAAAGACAACAACATAATCACAGAGGAGATTAGAACCACTGCTGTTCTCTTCATTTACAGTGTGAGAACTTTTCATCCCAGAGCAGGTAACTAGGAAAACCTGAGAGTGTTCAGCATGGAAGAGTAAAAACCCATCCTACATGTGTGTTCAGGTTCTGGAGCAGCAGGACTATGACCTGGCCCCATGCTGGGATGAACCACAAAGAGAAGTGACTGAATCAGACCAACATGCCGTTCACTTACTTGCTCTTTCCTTTGTAAACTGTTGCATATGAACCTTCTCCCAGCTTCTCCAGCTTTTCATAGGAATCTGCTTTTCCAAATTTGGGGCTTGTGGGCTGAAACAGGACAGAAAAAGGTCACATGTTAGGATGAAATCAGAGAGCTCTGGAGGATTTCATCACAAGTCTGAATCATCAGGGGTGTGAGGTAAGCATCTCATCATGGTGTCATTTTCCCTCCATCACCTTCAGACATGTTACTGATTAGCCTGTGAACGTTTGGTCCCTAATCAGCTGTTACTCTTCAGGAGCGATGCTTGTCCTGAACTCTGGAGGAGCAGGATTGTGATTTCAGGTCTTTTCTGAATCACTGCTGGTGTGGAGACACTAATGCATTTATTTACACTGCAAACTCAGATCAGTCTGAAGACTGATCATATGGCACGGGGGTCGTTGTGTGTTCCTATTTTAGTCATTTTCCTCAGTGAAAAGGTTTGTTTGCTTTCTTCTTGCATGCTGGCGAGTGGAGCCACAGCTGGGATAAGTCAGGTTTTCAGGTGGAATAGACGCCAGCAGCCAGCATCACAAACATAGACAACAGAGGAGAGAACGCTGTGTCGGCTAAAGGAGACAATATTCAGAGTTCTGTTTCTAGTTTCAGAAGCAGATCTGGAGTCTGAGCAAAGCTGTCATCTTTTTATTTCTAATAAAAACGTGTTTTTCAGGAAGTAGCTTCACGCGCACACACACACAAACACACACACACATGCACTCCTTTTTTATAACACCCCCCCAAACACTCACAGACTCAGCGTTTCTTCCCTAAACACATTACACTTCCTCCTGGGATAAAGCAGGAAGTGAAACTCAATCTGTGAAACATCTCAGACAGAAGGATGTTTTCTTACTGAT
This sequence comes from Aphyosemion australe, assembly GCA_006937985.1. NCBI lineage: Eukaryota > Metazoa > Chordata > Actinopteri > Cyprinodontiformes > Nothobranchiidae > Aphyosemion > Aphyosemion australe. The sequence goes on along the minus strand of SSNS01000005.1, from coordinate 957,894 downwards.
GGTCTGGAAAGCATCTAAGAGCAACAGAGCTTCTTCATGTTCAATGCAAATAGGAAGAGTTTGTATTATTTCACTAATTCCAGAGCAGCTGTTGGAGTCTCTACATGAGGCAAAGTTCATTTAAACTGAACTCAGTCTCTGAAACCAAAGATCCTGCAGGAGCAGTAAAACACACCCTGGGATTTAATAAAACGCCCCACAGAGTCACTAATCTTTAGACGGTGAGGTAGAGGCGTTGGAAGGAAGCCCACAGGTAGCTACGGCTAAATAAAAAGGACAAACGGCCGTCGCTGTGCAGGCTAATGGTCCAGTGGTTTCACAGCAAGCAGCACCAGTGTACCAGCTCGTACAGCAGCAGTAACACAAAGAAACGGGCTTCATCATCATCATCATCATCATCATCTTTTTCCTGGTGTCCAGCTGTAAATCAGAACTGATGTCTGAGTGCCAAATTCAGGCCTTACAGCTTTACTCTCACAGCTCCAGCCCCGCCTGATATTAAAACTTTATTAGAATTGGTTTTGGTTCAGTTTTCACCAGCAGCCGTGCCAGAGCCCCACGAGGTCATAGTGGCGAGCCCTCAGGCCCCGCCCACAGCCACCAGGGCAGATCCAGACCAGACCTCCATGCATACCTGTAAACTAATCTGCCCATCTTAACCCCAGGGCCTGTTTTCTATCATATGAAATGATTTAAATAAGCTTCTGCTTAACTGATTGCTCACAGAATTCTGATGAGTGGGCATGTTCTACAACACACCAGTTAAAACGGCTCTGCTCTCACATTAGCGCTCTGTGGTTACAGAGGCCTTTCATATGCTTTTTCCTTTTGAGGGGTGAGAGCTAGAGAGCTGATTCAGAGGTCCATCCCATCCCGTCTTCTTGAAGGAGGATTTTAAAGCATCTCTTGTGGTAAAAGCGGCAGATATGGTGACAGTGGTTGTCGGCCGTGTCACCCAGTCTCTGGTAAACTCAAGCTGGAAGGTTTGAAGCAGCATTTTCATAATCATGGCTGAAACAATTCATTAGTGTCTGGCAGTGATGCTGGCAGGCAGTCAGCTGGGCTTCATACCACACGTCTTACATCTTATTAGTGAGCACATTCAATCACTAGGTCCTTACCATACCACTTAATTTAGATAGCACATTTAAAATACAGCATGAGAGCTGACCAAAGTGCTGCACAGGCAGGTTCATTACAAACAAAATAAGAAAAAAAGCCAATAAAAGAGAACCATAAATGCAAGGCAGTAAAAGCAAATAAAAGCAGAAAACAATAAGAACAATAAAAAGGACAATTAAAAGCAAACAAAAAAAAAAAAAAAACAAGTCACTGTTTAAAGGCCAAACTGTAAAAGTAGGTTTTCAGTCAGGATTTAAAAACAGCCAGAGAGGGTGCCTGCCTAACTGTAATGGGAAGTGAATGGGGATGGGTCAAATGCGGAGATGTAATTTCACCAGTGTGTGATGAATACTTGGGACTTTAACTTTAATTCCATAGCATGGGAGCGGCATAAACAAATGCTTGTTCACCCCGTGATTTGTAGGACATCCGGGGAGTGCAATGTAGCAGGAGATCAGCCGACCTCAATGTGCGCATGGGTGCATAGGGGGTGAGCAGGTCGGACAGATATGGAGGTGCTAAGTCATGTAATGCTTTAAACACAAATGTCAGTAATTTAAACCGTACATGGAAAGTAACGGGGAGCCAATGGAGACCTGGCAAGACCGGGGTGATATGGCATCGTCGATTTGTGTTTGTTAAAACCTAGCAGCAGCGTTCTGGACGATCTGCAGCCGGGTCAGGGCTGAAACAGGGGTACCAACAAGAAGTGCATTTGCATAGTCCATGCGAGAGGTGATAAAAGTTAAAGTTAAGTTAAAGTCCCAAGTCATCATCACACACTGGTGAAATTACATCTCCGCATTTGACCCATCCCCATGGTGGGGAGCGGTGAGCTGCAGCTGTGGCCACGCTCTGGAACTATTTGGTGGTTTAACCCCCCAATCCAACCCCTTAGTGCTGAGTGTCAAGTGAGGAGGCATTGGGTCCCATTTTTTCAAAGTCTTTGGTATGACCCGACCGGGAATCGAACCCTGATCTCCCAGTCCCGGAGCGGACACTCTACCACTAGGCCTAGTTAGAGCCACCTGACTGGTTCAAGCTACCTGACTAGTTATAACTAGTTATAACTACCTGACTAGTTAAAGCTACCTGACTGGTCAGAGCTACCTGACTGGTCAGAGCTACCAGACTGGTTAAAGCTACCTGACTAGTTATAACTAGTTATAACTACCTGACTAGTTAGAGCTACCTGACTGGTTAAAGCTACGTGACTAGTTATAACTAGTTATAGCTAGTTATAACTACCTGACTAGTTAGAGCCACCTGACTGGTTAAAGCTACCTGACTAGTTATAACTACCTGACTAGTTAGAGCTACCTGCCTGGTTAAAGCTACCTGACTAGTTATAGCTAGTTATAACTACCTGACTAGTTAGAGCTACCTGACTGGTTAAAGCTACCTGACTAGTTATAACTACCTGACTAGTTAGAGCTACCTGAATAGTTAGAGCTACCTGACTGGTTAAAGCTACGTGACTAGTTATAACTAGTTATAGCTAGTTATAACTACCTGACTAGTTAGAGCCACCTGACTGGTTAAAGCTACCTGACTAGTTATAACTACCTGACTAGTTAGATTTACCTGACTGGTTGAAGCTACCTGACTAGTTATAACTAGTTATAACTACCTGACTAGTTAAAGCTACCTGACTGGTCAGAGCTACCTGACTGGTCAGAGCTACCAGACTGGTTAAATCTACCTGACTAGTTATAACTAGTTATAACTACCTGACTAGTTAGAGCTACCTGACTAGTTAGAGCTACCTGACTGATTAAAGCTACCTGACTAGTTATAACTAGTTATAACTACCTGACTGGTTAAAGCTACGTGACTAGTTATAACTAGTTATAGCTAGTTATAACTACCTGACTAGTTAGAGCCACCTGACTGGTTAAAGCTACCTGACTAGTTATAACTACCTGACTAGTTAGAGTTACCTGACTGGTTAAAGCTACCTGACTAGTTATAACTAGTTATAACTACCTGACTAGTTAAAGCTACCTGACTGGTCAGAGCTACCTGACTGGTCAGAGCTACCAGACTGGTTAAAGCTACCTGACTAGTTATAACTAGTTATAACTACCTGACTAGTTAGAGCTACCTGACTGGTTCAAGCTACCTGACTAGTTAGAGCCACCTGACTGGTTAAAGCTACCTGAATAGTTATAACTACCTAACTAGTTAGAGTTACCTGACTGGTTAAAGCTACCTGACTAGTTATAGCTACCTGACTAGTTAGAGCTACCTGACTGGTTAAAGCTACCTGACTAGTTATAACTACCTGACTAGTTAGAGTTACCTGACTGGTTAAAGCTACCTGACTAGTTATAACTACCTGACTAGTTAGAGCTACCTGACTGGTTAAAGCTACCTGACTAGTTATAACTAGTTATAACTACCTGACTAGTTAGAGCTACCTGAATAGTTAGAGCTACCTGACTGGTTAAAGCTATGTGACTAGTTATAACTAGTTATAGCTAGTTATAACTACCTGACTGGTTAGAGCCACCTGACTGGTTAAAGCTACCTGACTAGTTATAACTAGTTATAACTACCTGACTAGTTAGAGCTACCTGTCTGGTTAGTTATAACTACCTGAATAGTTAGAGCTACCTGACTGGTTAAAGCTACCTGACTAGTTATTACTAGTTATAACTACCTGACTAGTTAGAGCTACCTGACTAGTTAGAGCTACCTGACTGGTTAAAGCTACCTGACTAGTTATAACTAGTTATAACTACCTGACTGGTTAGAGCCACCTGACTGGTTAAAGCTACCTGACTAGTTATAACTAGTTATAACTACCTGACTGGTTAGAGCCACCTGACTGGTTAAAGCTACCTGACTAGTTATAACTAGTTATAACTACCTGACTTGTTGGAGCCTGAGAACAACCATCAACGGCTGCAGGAAGGGCAGGCTGTCGTTAATCCTTTAGGGGTGATGTCTGACTAAATAAAAACATAAATGACTGAGTGTGCACAAAATAAATTCCTTAGCTTCTATCAGATTTCGTGCTGCGTTTCCATGGTAACACTATCCTCACTATTGGCTGCTCTCTGGCCCGTTGTTGATCAAACAGAAGCGACTGCTCATCTGCATCACTACAGATGGTGTTTGCTCTTGTTCTCGCTAAGGCTGTACGTGTCGTCGTGAAGAGTGATGGATGTCCATGTGTCTGAAGATCACTCAGCTCTAACACTCTGATTACACGTACAGAGAGACTTATCAACTTTAGTTTGAGCGTTGAGAATGAGCCCAAACTTGTCGTCGTGTTTTAGGAAGCATGCAGTGGATACTTGGTAAACTAATGGGGGTGTGTAATAAATGATTCACTGAGGCCATAAATAGGCTGTGTGCAGGTAAGGCAGCAACAGCACCGATGCAATACTCCTGTTGGGTTTACTCTTAAAGCAGCGGGTCACAACAGCCGTCTGAAAGTCCAGATTCAGGCAAAAATACAGTAAATTAATTAAAATGTAATCAAACTAACAAAATGCTAATCAGTTCAAATTGTCTCGCTATAAAACCGTGAAGATGTTTGTAGTGTGGTGTCACAAGTAGCCCGTTCTATAACCAGAGGGTTGCAGGTTCAAGCCCTGCTCAGTCTGTCACAGTCGTCGTGTCCTTGAGCAAGACACCTCACCCCCCCCACCTGCTGGTTGTGTTCAGCAGCCTCACCTCATCAGTGAGACCCAGGACAGCTGTGGCTATGATGTAGCTCATCACCACCAGGGTGTGAATAACTGCTGTGTTGTAAAGGGCCTTGGGGGGTTGTAGGACTCTAGAAGGTGCTTTTAAATTAAAGGACGTTTATCATGAACTCATTTATCTCTGATTTAAAAAAGTTTCTGAACTCGATCGTGCTGAAAACTACTGATCATGACAAACAGGTACAGGCAGGAAGCTTTTCAACATGAAACTGATGGTGGATTACAGACAGACAGACAGACAGACAGACAACAGACAGACAACAGACAGACAGAGATACAGACAGACAGACAGACAGACAGACAGACAACAGACAGACAGAGATACAGACAGACAGACAGAGATACAGACAGACAACAGACAGACAGACAACAGACAGACAACAGACAGACAGACACACAGACAGACAGAGAGACAGACAGATGCGTTAACTCTGACAGACCTAACACACATAGACCCCCCCTCGGTGTCAGACCCCCACATATTTTGGGGGGGGGGGGGGGTGTAGATGTCCAGTAACCCCTCCAGCTGAGCTGCTGACACTTACTGAACTGGGGCTGGAGTGTCGGCGTAGTTTCGGCGACTCTTTGCCGCTAGACGAGCTCTTGGCGTTGATGCAGGCATTGTTCTCCGAGTGGACCCTCTTCACCTGGCTGGTGGGCTTCTCAAACGCGTCGAAGCCGCTCTGCGTGCGCTGAACTCTCACCTTCTTGTCCTCAGGGATGGTGTCTAGGGGCTTGATGACCGAGTCCGTTCCCTGGCAGCCGCGTGTGGACATCTTTGTGACACATATCTGTAAAAACAGGAAGGTAGCAACACATGAATGGGAGAAATAATAAAATCCTATCCCACCAAACCTACAGACTCTAGTTAAACTTTATCAAAATACAAATGTAACTAAAACAATGTTTTCCTTAATATCTGAGTTGAATCAGTCATACATTAGCTGCTAGTAGCTGTTAGCTGCTAGTAGCTGTTAGATGCTAGTAGCTGGTAGCTGCTATAGCTGCCTAAGATGTAAAGAAAACAAACGTTAGCTCTTGTTCTCACAAACTCAGCTGCAGCTCGGGTCACCAGAAGCCTCTGATCTAAACTCTGTCTCCGTCTCTGGAGCTGTTACAGGACATGTGCGGCTTTTAGATTCACTTCCTTGTTCTAAAACACAACCAGACCCCTCGGCTCTCCATCGTACCCGACGTGACCTCAGTGCCATCAGGAGCAGAACACGTCCAACAAAAACAAATAGCTTTCATTTGGAGCCTATCGTGCTACTGAGCATCAATACTTGATGAAGGTGTGAGAACACGGCGTGTTCTAAGAAGTCCCGGTCATTAAACCAGCAGAGCAGAAGCAGCAAAGAGCTCAGTGTGGAGAAACACGACTAAAAACCAACTCTGACCAGCAGCAACAGGTTCTGACCTATGGACCTGACCATCTCACCACTGCTTCAGCCCAGAGTAACACATGAACCTTACCACTCAGCACTAAAACCTGTAGCTTTATAAACTACCAACACGTATGTACAAGATACTTTCTGCTCTGATAATAAATGTTAGTGCATCATCAGATTACTGAAAGTGCTCTAACACTTCTAATCGGGTCATTGTTCTGCTCAGTAATCTGTTTACGTTCCTGCAGAATGAGTGTGAAAAGGTCCTCCAGTAGCAGGAGGAACCTGATCAGGTCCGACGCAGGACTGTGTTGGGTTTCCTGGAAAGTGCAAAAGGATCCTAACCCAAAGATAAACTACAGCTAGAAACCTTTAACGCTCCAACACAGAACCTGGAGGAACATGCAGGTGAAAATAATCAATAATCAATTCATGCCTCGTTTTAAAACGCATGGGGTTTTTAATTCTTAGGGATAATCATCATTGACCCAACACTCCTCGCCCACAGCTGTGTGCACACTTTGGTTCATGTGGAATAAAAGAAAATATAAAAAATATATATATTTTTTTATTTAACATATACATAAATATTAAATGTAACTTTAATAAACTTAATGAAATCTTTGTTCCAGAGAATTAACCGATGCATTGACATGGTGACACATTAACGTTTGAAATTTGGTTTCAGCACCGTGTTACCGTACAACTCTGCTGTTTTTACTGGAGGTCATTACTCCGTCAGAATCTCGCTGCAGGAACACTCGCTGAGACAGAACACAGGAACCAGACTTACACAGAAACACTGAGGTTCAAAACACATGGAGATACTCCGCACGACTGCGTTCTGCAGACAGAAACCTGCATGACAAGCATCCCCGTCAATGACAAAGCCCAGTTTGATCCAGAATCAGAGATTTATCTTCCATACGAGCTAAAACATGCAGATAGACCCATACAAATGACTAAATAAAACCAATGGATGTGCTTTTTATAGTCCCTTTATAATGCAACGCGCTTTGAGTGGTCTAAAGTCTAGAAGAGCGTTCTATCGATGCAGATCAGTTAGCTTAGCCAGATCACACCACGCTGATCGTCTGTCAGCTCAGGCCCTCTGGAGACAAGCAGCCGGGCTTCACAGCAGGATAAATACCTCCACCATCATAATCTCATGCATGAGCATCACGGATGAGCCGCTGTCAAAACTCTAGATGCTCCAAAACCAGAACAGACTCACACTTTTATATACTGAAAGAGCTCTAACTAACTAACTAACTAACTAACTAACTAACTAACTAACTAACTAACTAACTAACTAACTAACTAACCATCTCATCATTCATTGGGAGGCCTAATCACCACAAGCCCTTATGATGACCTGTTAGATCCCACCCGGACAGGAAACCACGGCGTATTGATTCTAATTGAAGTACAACCTCTTTAACCCCACCACCACACACACACACACACACACACACACACACACGCACGCACGCACGCACACACACACACACACGCACACACACGCACGCACACGCACACACACACAGTCCAGCCCCAGTCATTACAACTACACATTAACAAACAAAGATGAACAGCATTGTTGTCCATCTATAATTGATTTTGGGCTGCTGCTGTGACCCCGCCGTGACCCCGCTGGCCCACAGGAGTCGTTTAGCATTCATCTTTTCTTCTAGCTGTCATAAAGTAATGGAAGATGTGGGCACTAGCACAGCAGGCAAGCCCAGCCTAATTCAACTATCTCCAGAGGAGTAGTTACTGATGGCATTAGCCTGAATGATGACAAGAGCCACGGAGGCCATTAAAGAGCAATCAGCCACAGAGCCTAGTGGTGAGCCACGTTAACTCAAGGCTATCAGCCATGTTAAGCTGGCCTCGTTCAGCACTCGTCCATAGCGTGAATGCATTTCCATCATGCTGAGACAAAGCAGAGCTATCTGCTTGCCTGGGCTCATCGTTTCAAGCTTAAGATGATAGCAAGACGATCCGCCGGAGAAGAGGCTGGAAAAAACACCTCATCCTCCTCCCATTCACACCGTCGGTGGAGCACAGGGCTTCGTTTCAGTGTGCCTGAGACGCAGATGGTGTGTGTGTTTGTTTTTAAATGTTGTGTATGTGAGAGCCCCCAGCCCAATCTAAAACCACATTGAAGCTTCAGTAGGGAAGCTTTGGAGCAAATGCTCTGTTTGTGGTTCTCAGCATCGTTTTATTGGTCATCGACTGCTCTTGAAGTTTTCTCACATTTCTTTCTGACCAGTAAAAACCAGTCACGGCTTCATGTGTGGTTATTTCAATCATGTTCAAACACAAAAGTTTCCTGAAACTCCTGAGTGGAGTTTAGAATGGTCAGTCAAGTTTCATCTCCTCAGTGAACCACCAACGGTCCCAGCTCAGCCAGAGGCTTGAGGCGTGCTTTCCTACTGAGCAGATATTTACTTAACCTGCTGAATGTAGACGTAGATCATGTGTGCAGTCACAGCTCAGTGGGAAGATCAACACTTATGTTTTATTAATGCTGAGACACAAACAGGAGCTTCAAGAAGGTCAAACAACAGAAGTTCACAAGGCTGCAGAAAGCAGCAGATCCCAGAGCACAAGACCCGTGGGTTGGACATCTAGACCACGTGAGGGTGTGAGCTGAAGCTGGGATCGTAAACACTGACCAGTCTTACTCTAACTTAGATCAGATCAAGGCTCAGTTCCACCCGTCTGTCTTTGGTCTGGACTCTAGCAGCTGGGTTCGTATCTGCAGGCTGCAGCATGGGCCTCATCAGTGTTTGCTCTCACATATCTCTGCTGAGTGACAACACAACTGACCTTTAGAGCAGCACGTTTCACGGGTGCCCCTACACACACATGTAGAATCAGTCCTGTGACTGCCTCTGCGGCTGGCTCACAGCCCAGTCTACCCACACCTGAGCTCTGCAGGAACCATCCAGTCATGGGTTCAGGTCTGTGATCCTTTACCTTTAAACGTACATAGATTAAGCTAAAGTTTACAAACTGCGTAAAGCAGTCAACTTACGACTATGTCATTTTTTCAGGTCTTATATTCCTTAAAGGGTGAGTCACACCATGGGTGGAGTCTTACTTCACCCACACTTCTGTTAGAAAAATGCACCTAAAGGAGGCGTCACTTGGCAGACCGAGAGAGCAGCACTGAGGCAGTGATTGACAGCACCCCCCTCAACCCCCCAGCATGCACACGGATAAACGAGTCGTTAACAAGCGCACGTACACGAGCACACACACAGCAGACTCACCACTCAGGAGAACGAACAGAGGAACTGCAGCAGGCTGGAGGATTTCCCCTCCACCGTGATCACTAGAAGGAAGGGGGGAGGAGGACGATTTTTTAAGGAGGCGAGCATCTCTGAGCCGTAACGTGTCATATCGGCAGGTGAGAGGCTGAGCCAGGTGGAGGTGGGGCTGAGACTCAGGTAGTCATTCTAACTATGCGAGGACTCCAAGATGTAGTAAGTTTGTAGTGAAACATAAAAGCTGTTGAATTCTTACAGAAAGCTTTTAATGAGGTCCAACAAACACTTCTGCAGTTAAAATTGGTCCTCAATGCTGACAAAACTAAACTAATGTTGTTTTCAAACTCTACAAAAGACCTGTAAGCTGTACAGTTGCTGTCAGTTTAAGCTGTACTGGTATCATCCTGGTACACAATAACACCAATGCAATATTCATGTGTTCTATACTTGTGCAATACCAGATTCACATTGTTGTCTGTGTCTCTTACAGTATGCTGCATAGTGCTGGTACCAAGTTTGTTTTTATCTTTTATTTGTGTTTTTTAGTGACCTAAGGTTACAATACTAGATTACTGCCTATGTGTATATACATGTATCCTTGTTTTTATCTTCTTCTAATTACCCTTTGAGTGATGGTGCTGCTGTGACAAGTGGATTTCCCCACTGAGGTATCAATAAAGTCTATTCTATTCTATTCTATTCTATTCTATTCTATTCTATTCTATTCTATTCTATTCTATTCTATTCTATTCTATTCTTTTCTATTCTATTCTCTAAGTATGCCCCCAGTGACAACTCTGCAGGGAAATATCATAGAGGTGGTCCAAACATACAAATACCTTGGTGTCTGGCTCCATGACTCCCTCTCCTTCAAGCCCCATATAGATAATCTTGTGAAGAAACTCAAACTCAGACTGGGTTTCTTTTTTCAAAATAAACTGTGTTTTTCTTTTGAGGCAAAAAAACGACTAGTTACTGCAACATTTCTGTCTATTCTGGATTATGGAGACCTTTTGTATATGAATGCCTCAGCACTGTGTCTTGGTAAGATTGATGTGGTTTATCATGCCTCGCTGAGGTTTATTACTAACTGTAGACCACTGACCCATCATTGTGAATTGTATTCTCGAGTGGGATGGCCTTCTTTGTCCACCAGGAGGTTGGCACATTGGTACACTTTCATTTATAAGGCCATGCTTGGATTACTACCCAACTACATCTGTAACTTAATCTCACGGAGAAGTGTAACTTCTCACAGTCTGTGTGCAAACGATCAGTTGTTACTCTGTGTTCCGTTTGCTCGCACTGAACTGGGTAAAAGGGCTTTTGTTCACTCTGCTCCTTCTGCATGGAACAGGCTGCAGGAAAACTGGAAACTAACCGAGCTTAGCTCCTTGAATACATTTAAAACCAGACTGAGAACCCTTGAGACAGATTCCCTGTGTTGTAATTGCCTTCTGTAATTCTGTACATAACATGTCTGTGTAACTGGAAATAATATATATATGTTGTAACTGGAACTTTTGCTGCCTCTTGGCCAGGACTCCCTTGAAAATGAGGTTTTTAATCTCAATGGGACCTTCCTGGTTAAATAAAGAATAAATAAAATAAAAATAAAAGCATTCGTGTCCCCACACCAGCAGTGACTCAACAAAAACCTGAAATCACAATCCTGCAGTAAGTTAAAGTTTCCTGAAACAGGTGATGCATTTATGTAAGCACGCACGTGATGTCAGGTACGACTCGATTTTTTTGACAACTGATCAGTATTTTCAAATTCTGCTGACTAATAAACAGAAATGTGTTGAAAACACTCAGAAAAATAAAGTTATATCAGCTTAAAGCATGTTTTTAAGTAGCTGTAACTCATTTGATTTATGAAACTTTTTCTATCTGGGCTGACAGTGCTGTTAACATCAAAAAAGCATTTCCTTTTACACATGTACTATGGTACCAGCTGTAAGGGACTTTAAGGCTATTTTAACATCTTCATAAAGAGGACAGCATGTTGATTCTATAATTCAGTGGAATGAAACGCTCTTGCTGCAAATTCAATGTTCAATTCAATTCAGTTTATTTCTATAGCGCCAAATCACGACAAGAGTCGTCTCAAGGCTCTTCACAAAGTAAACATTCCATTACAGTTCAGTTCATTAAGCCAATCAGTAAAAAAGTTTCCTATATAAGGAACCCAGCAGATTGCATCAAGACACTGACTGTGTGTTGGTACAATCCTCATACTAAGCAAGCATGTAGCGACAGTGGGAAGGAAAACTCCCTTTTAACAGGAAGAAACCTCCAGAGGATCCTGGCTCAGTATGAGCAGCCATCCGCTACGACTCACTGGGGGTTGAGAAGACAGAGCAGACACACACACACACACACACACACACACACACACACACACACACACACACACACTCTGGAACTGTTCTAGACTGGTTCAGATCGTACCTTTCTAACAGAAGTTTCAGTGTCTGTATAAACCAAATCATGTCAGATTCCACAAACCTGTTCTGTGGGGTACCCCATGGCTCTGTTTTAGGTCCGCTCCTGTTTTTATTATATATACACCCTCTTGGACAGATAATTGATGCTTTTCAAAATGTATCTTATCACCTATATGCAGATGACATTCAGCTGTACTGCTCCTTTAAGGTAAGAGTTCTATAAACTGGCTGAACTACTAGAGTGTCTATCAGCGATCACTAGCTGGCTAGAAGATAACTTCCTTCAGTGAAACTCTGAAAAGACTGAATGTCTGATCCTTGCCCCTGAGAGCATGGCTCCTCTGATTAGTCAACAACTTGGTCATTTAGCTTCTGCTGTCAAGTCAAACATGAGAAATTTGGGTGTTTTTGACCAATCAACGTCTCTTGAAGGTCACTCATAACGCTGGTCAGAAACTGTTTTTATCACTTGAGAAATATCTCAAACTGCGAAGGTTGGTGTCAAAACATGAGCTTGAAATGGTTCTCCATGCCTTTATCTCCTCCCGTCTAGATGACTGTAACATACTTTTCACATGTTTTAACAAAAAAGCTCTTGAGCGCCTTCAGTTGGTCCAGAACTCTGCAGCGAGGCTCCTAACTGGTGCAAACAGAAGAGCTCACATCACTCCTATTCTGATGTCTCTGCACTGGTTACCCATTAACTTTAGAATCCTGACTAGAACTTTCAGGGCTCTACATGGCCAAGCTCCTCCTTATGTTACTGAACTGTTAAAGCCTTATGCTCCAACCCGAGCCCTCAGGTCCACCAACCAGAACCTCCTAGAAGTTCCAAAGACCAGATAGAAAAGTCCTGGGGCCTCATTTATCAACCGTACTTACGTGCAGATCTGTGCGTATTTCGTGCGTGGGAACGATTTTACGCATTGTGTGGTATTTACCAATTTGTACTTGTACTTTGAACTTTCTTCTTCTTCTTCTTATTATTATTATTATTGGAGGATTTAGCAGAGCAGAGTGCACTCCGGAGGGAACGGCTCTTCCGTGAGCGCAGCGCACTGATCCGATTCCAGTCCAGATTGTATTTTACAAATAAAAACCTTCAGAACCTCCTCTGCCCCCTGAGTGTGTCCAGTGCTTCGATCTCGCTGTCAATAAAGTTTTTTTTTGTCCGGGAAGAACCCAGGGAATCCCCTCCCGATCTGAGGACGTAGTGTGACCAAATATGGTTAATTGAGGGCGTTTCTGTATGTAAATGACGTTAAACTGGCACGAGCTCCTGCAAGCGCACAGGTGGGATTTATCATCAGACGATTGCGGAGGAACGTGCGTACGAGAGGCCACCGCATGTTTCATAAATCAGGACATTGACTGTTCGTACACACATTCTAAATTTCATCCGTAGGAGGGAATATAGGAACGTTTCTACGAACATTTGATAAATGAGGCCCCTGGTGATCGCTCTTTCCAGGCTGTTGCACCCCGACTCTGGAATGAACTTCCTTTATCCTTATGTGTTACTGACAGTCTGGACACCTTTAGAAAGCAGCTGAAGACCCTTTTGTTTAAAACTGATTTTACTTAAATCTTTTATGTTTTATTCGTTGTTGTTTTTTTTTCTTTTTTCTAACTAGTATTTATAATCATCTTTCATTTGTTTTATCATTTTTATAATTTTATGACTTTCTGTTTTCAGATTTTTAATGATTTTATGATATTCTGTTGTTTTGTTTTAAGATCATTTTATGATGACTTTATCTTTTGTTTTGTTGATCTTTGTGAAGCACTTTGTGATTCTTTTTCTGTGATAAGTGCTATACAAATAAAATTTACTTACTTACACACACACATACACACACACACACACACACACACACACACACACACACACACACACACACACACACACACACACACACACACACACCATATAGATCAAGTAGTGTTTCTATGGCTACACTGTGATTTCTTAGTAGAAGTTCTATTTAGTTAGAGAAACTTTATTGTCTTTATCTGAGTGAATCTATAATTAATTCAACAGGTGAACTAATAGTAGCACATTCTATGTTAAAGAAAGTGAGATGTAATATCAGGAGAGGGAGAATGTTCAGTGGTTGGCAGCAGTGTGGCAGATTAAATACAAAAATGTTAGGCTGTAAATCCAATTAGAACTCCATTTTAAAAGTTTAAACTCCACATTTATTAATAATGTAGCCATCAGAAACAAAGCTGCAGCTACCGCTGTGGGCCAGTGGTGGCGCTAATTCACCACTTCGTTGTTGCCAGCCACTGACAAGAAGAAGGGGCCGTAACGTGCCTCGTCCAATCATATTCACCAAGCTTCAGTAAACCTAGCTGCTAGCCTGCCACGGAGCACGTTTGTTCTCCAGCATGTGTTACCATGGTGAATGGGAGGGGCTTCAGGCTAGCCACATTGGTAAAACTGAATTTGGGGAAGTTAAACTGGGATTTTCAGAGAGAGCCTGGATTTTGGGATTAGCTCTCTTTGTGGAACAGCCCCTTGGGAGACATAACAATAAGAAGAATAAGACAGAAAAACAAGGGGATGAAAACAAACTGGGAGAATAAGCTGTAATAATAAAGGGGCTGAGAGGACAAATATGAACTAAGACACAGGAATAAAGCTGGAGAACACACGGCTCAAAAGCTTCCAACTCTTAGTTTTAGGATCAGGGTTAAAGCTGCAACGGCAAAATTGGAAAGCAAATTAGCTTAAAATGTGTTTTCATGCCTCAACAACATTCTAACGTGGTATAGCTATAAATATGTTGAGATTAAAAATAAAACAAAAATAATTAATAAAGTGGTTCTCTCACGTTTCAGACCAGAACCAACCACTGGACCATCCTCACTTCCCTCCACTCATTCCACACTCACGTATTCAGCACCAGAACACCACTGGTGTGAGAGGTTCTCCCTCAATAACATCAGAGAAGGAGAAACAGCCGGCTGCTACCACTTCAACTTTAGGACAAACTACCAGAGTCCCAACAAGAAAAACAGCATTTCAGGCAGTAGCAGAGATCATTAAGGATGAGGTGATTTAGATTCACTAAAGCAGCTTTAAGGGTCAAACCTGGGATCAGGTCTATCGTGGGTTGGGTTCAGCTCTCTGATTACGGGCTTGTCCAGAATGATGGTTCATGCTGACCCTCTGGAATACTCGTTGTTTTAAATAATCTGAAGGACATGAGATATTAAAGCATGTCTGTTTCTGCAGACGGAGCAAATAAGTCCTCGTTATAATTAAAGTCTGTTCTTACCGTGGACACGGTGGAGTGGATTTATTCCTAAAGAGACTGTAGGACGCTACGGTGACCCTCACAGGGTCCTGACCTTCTCTGAAGTTCATACAGCTACTTTCATAATTATCCTTCCTGGAGCCAAATCTCAGGACGTGTTTGGAATCTTTTTATTTCCCTCTCCACAGTTCAAATGATCTCCGAACCAAACTTTGGGAACATGCTTTGGCAACATCTACTTGAATCTGACTTGTTGATCTCAGAGTTTTAATATATTCTGGAGTGATTTCCTATAAAGTACAGCAGTTTAAAGATTGGCTGGCCTACAGCAGTTTCCTGTATCCTTGAGTTCTGCTGGCCGCCCACCAAATCCAACGTGACGTCCCTCCAAGTCACTCTCATTAAGTGACTACAGAAAAGAGGAAAATCAATTATGCAAAAGCTTTTTGGTATTTTGCTGCTGGGTTAGGATGGAGTGAATATAGCTAACAGGTACTGGTGAACCCACACAGCAGTGATCCCTCACCTGCTAGTGATGAAGGCAACACGATACAGAAACAGTAACTCACCATTGTCCCTAACCTTTAAAGCAGGGGTGCCCAATCCTGGTCCTGGAGGGCCGGTATCCAGCAGGTTTTGTGGTGTCTGCTCCAACACACTTGATTCAGTGGTTGAATCACCTGTGCAGCAGCTCATCAAGCTCTGCAGAAGCCTGTTAATCACCTGCTAATTGAAATCAGGTGTGTTGAAGCAGAGTTAAAACTAAAACCTGCTGGATACCGGCCCTCCAGGACCAGGATTGGGCACCCCTGCTTTAAAGTTATGCTCCACGTTTTGTTACGATGCTCCAAGACAAACGTCTGCTTTAGGGCCACGCTTCAAGCCTAAAGTTATTTCCCAGAGCTAATCTTCTGGATTCACTGATTAGGTGAAAAACACGACTAAGCATGCAGGTGTTATCAGTCCAGGTCCAAGAACAGACATGGAGCATCAGCAGGTGTAACTTTTCTAACCGACCTTTGTGTGTGGTACCTGGGAGTTGCTGCAGAACGAACTCTTTGTTCTGGATTCATCAGCTGATTAGAGTGTGACACCTTGAGTCTAGAATGTTGAACCTTTACACAATATTCTGATAGTCTGAGATGTTGAATGTGGGGTTTTCATCAGCTGTAGCCAGAATTTATCACTATTATAACAAATAAAGGCTGAAACATCTGGATCTGCCTGGAATGTCTCATTGATTAGTTTCACCTTTTAGGTTGAATTAGTGACATAAATGAACTTTTGCTCCAGATCCTAGATTTTCCTGTTTCACCTGTATCTGCTCTATTCATATAGGTCTGTCCTCCATTTGTCCAGCTGCCCCACATTTATAATGACACAGTGCACAACCCTGCTGTATCCATTCCTCCATCCATTTTCATCCACTTTCCAGGGTCGGGTCGTAGGGGCAGCAGCCTAAGCAGAGAGGCCCAGACTTCCCTCTCCCCAGCCACTTGGGCCAGCTCCTCCGGGGGAATCTCAAGGCGTTCCCTGGCCAGCTGAGAGACATAGTCCCTCCAGCGTGTCCTGGGTCTTCCTTTGGGTCTCCTCCCGGTTGGACGTGCCTGGAAAACCCTGCTGTAGTTCAGCAAATAAGACCAGAGCCAAATACACAGAGAGAAGACAAATGAAGCAATCATGGTTTATGGAAAAACAACAAAAATGTTGTGGGTCGAAGTCTTACGTGAACAGCTGCCGTCTTGCTTTCTAGAGCTAATAAGTAGTCGATTGTTGCAGGAATTTCATGGATTTATTGTAAAACTGAAACAAGACGGTTCCTCTAGGTCACACACACAGGTCTCTTCCTCCATCACCTCCTTATTCCTGGCTAGGCTCATGGAGACATGATCCGGTGAGATACCTGTAGCAGCGCATACCCATCAGTTAGCATGGTGAGGGTTTGTTGCTAGTAGCAGTTTCTTTGAACATTTCAAGAGGGTTTTAAAAAATATTTTTACCCCTGAAAAATGTACTCACACAGGGATCGCATCGTCTCAATGTAAATGAAAGCAGACCGGAAGTACTTTGCATATTTCACGCAAAGGCTCACGGGAGATCGGAACAAGGTGGCTATAGGAGAGACGCTGATTAACCATGCGCCGTGGCTGTGGATGTGAGCGCTGCTCTGGTGTTCTCGCCTGCTCCTCCCTCCCTCGCAGCCACGCTCTCACTGGTGCATCGTCACAAAAATACGAGCATCAAGATCTCCAACTACAGAAACACCTCACAGCTGGTAATCGGAGCCAGCTAACTCCTTCTCCCAGAACACAGAAGGTATTTATGTCCAGTAAAACATCCTGGAGGGCGGCGTGTTCCTGCCAAGCCTTCTAACACCCAATTAACATCGCCTTTGATTGAGAATCTGGAGAACAGAAAGTTCAGACATAAATGATCAAACTGGCAAGCTTCCCGGCCGTTTGGCTTCAGGAGAGTACACAGCCACTCAGGAGGATGGCCAGAGAGTGGATCAGCCCTCTAACCCAGACTCTTCTCCACAGCTGCAGCCTCCATCCTCCTCCTCCCCCCGATGGCTGTAGCAGGCTGTGAAGCCTGAACCAGGAGGGCAACGACGCACCAAAAACGCTCGTCTTAGCAGAGAAATCGCCACCTTGTTAACGGCTACGTCTTCAATTCATCTCCTTCAAAAACGATGATGCTTGTAGCTGTATTGCTAGGATATCATGTGTTTCCTTCACAGCTGTAAAAGTCAACATAAAACAATCTATTTTAATTTCAGAAGGCTACAAAACCTTCAGGACCGCGTTAGTTCTCAAAAGGCCAGGGAATAGGTGTGTGATGTAAAATCATCACGTTCCATCTGTCCAAAAAGCTCAGATTCAAGGGTCGTTTCTGCCCGGACCTTAATGGATGTGACACGCTTGGAGTCTGATCACATCCTGCCTGACGAGAATGTGTGTGTGGTCATCACCATGGTAACAATGTGATGCAGACACAGCATGTGGAAAACCCAAACCGAAGAGCTTGCTCCTACATAAAAGACAAAGTCGTGCAATATTTTACCATGAGGATGAAATCTAACAAATCTCAACAATCTGGGTGAATTTCACACTTTCCATTGAAGGAGAGTCTGGACTTCAGCCACGGCAGCTCCAGCAGCCTCCTGCTGCGTCTTCTGTGTGTGAGGGGAGGAGAGGCCAGTATCTAACCCTAAACACAAGAGCCGTTTTTATAAGACACACCGTGCCGGCAAATCAGCATAATATTACCGCAACGGTGTGTCTTATGAACGCGCCATGGCGGCATCATGTTGTGGGAATTTTGCGGCATTCGTGCCGCCACGCTTGATAGTAATATTGCGGTAATATTGCAGCTTCGCCGGTCTTATAAACGCACATTAAGCCTTGGTGCAACAGAGGGAGGTGTCATGATCATGTGATGAATTAATGCCGAGCTCCGGCCGAGAACTTTGTAGAAAATGAAAGTAAACACGGGCATAAAAAGTATCATTTTGTAAACAGAATCAGCTGAGATGATAAACCGGAGTGAGCTTCTCTCCCTTAGATCTGCAGCCCCCGTGCATGGGGCGTGTGAGTGGGTGTACTTCGTGCATTCTTGTGTGTCTAGGTCAAATGTGTTTTTGAGTGAGTAAGAGGGTGGGAGTGTGTGACTGCTTATGTGTCAGGTAGAGTTTTGGACTCCTCCCCTCTCCTGGGACATCTTGTGATGCTATAACATCTTGACCTACCCTCCCCCCACCTCAGTTCCTGCTGCTGTCAGCTAGCTCCTGGTGGCTGCTTGGAGGGGCCTGGACCCTGGGCTCTGGCGGATCTCTTGCAGGGTTGGGCGCCCTTGGATCACGGGCTGCTGAGTTCCGAGCTCAGTCTACCTTCGGGTGGGTGGCTTCAGGCTGGGCTGGGGGCTTGCTGTCGTCATCTCCTGGGCCTCTGGGTCCATCGGGAGGGGGTTTGGGGCTGCTCCGGTGGCGGTCTCTCTGGGGTCCCCGTGCTCTGGGGAGACCTTGGGATCTCAGGGCTTGGATCTCCTCCATGGGTCTTTGGGTGCAGGTCTGTGGCCTCTCACACTCACTATTGGACATTCCTCTAGAGAAACCTTACAGACACAAACGCGTGTACACACACAGGTGCTCACATGGTGCTCTCAAGTATGGGCTTGGGTGTTTTTAACACATAACCTAAGGCTGTGGTTGGCACTATATGCACTAGGATTTATTACCGTGTGCTTGTCAGTAAAAATTGCTGCTGTTATACATCCTCATGTTGTTGGTGCAGTGATGTTTTGGTTCTGTTGGATTTTTTTGTGTCCCCATTTTTATCTCATTTTCTCTTTCTGCAGGTCTAGAAGTGGATTCTTTTGCATCCTTTATTGTTTATTTTTGTGAACCCCCACCCCCTTCCTTCTCTTTCCCCCCTTTCTCTTCCATTTCCGTGTCCGTTGAAATTTTAACCAACCGAAAACATTTCTAATAAAGTTCTGATATCAGGCAGGGTGTTATAGCTGAATCTATAGTGATCCACCTGTGAGAATAAAACTGTAAGGCTTGTTTTCGGCACTCAGACATCAATTCTGTTTGCTGTACAGCCAAACAGGACATGGGGAAAAAAAAACAAAAAAAAAATGATCTGCAGCTCAGATCATCTGACAGCTCACAGGGACGGTGGAGGACAGATACACCTGTAGCTGATTGGGAAAAGAACTTAACGAGTGCAGCTTCGATCGAAGTTATGTCCAAGATACACAGAAGTTCGTGACAGCGCAGAGACCGCCTTCACGTGATCTTTCATAAAACGGACACGACTGCACCACATTACCACCACGGTCTGAGCTCTTATAAACACCTCACTGCTGTCTCACACCTCAGTGCTGTCTCACAGCTTCCTGCTGTCTCACAGCTTCCTGCTGTCAAGGTCAAGGTCAGGTTTATACATATAGCACATTTACAGTCACACAGGCAACCCCAAAGTGCTGAACAAGAGTAAAATAATAAATAGATTAAAAAATAAACACAATCAAGAACAAATTGCAGTAAAATCAAGGTTAAAATTTATAAAACAAATGCTTTTAATGGTAAAAAGAAAGATAAAACGAAAATCAATTTAAACAGAAGTTGCCTACTCAAGTCAACCTGCATTAAAAGCCAGCTCAAACAAGTAAGTTTTAAGTAGTGCTTTGAAGTGCTCTATGTTTTGTGTGGCTCTTAGATCCACAGCCTAGGACCAGCCACAGAGAAAGCCACAGAGAAAGCCCTAACCCTAACCCTAACCCTCTCCCAGAGTTTTCAAACGTGTTTTTGGAACAATTAAAAAAGACTGCGAGCTAGATCTCATGTTTCTGACGGGAGTGTAGATGGACAATAACTTGCTAACGTATGGTGGAGCCAAGCCATGAAGAGATTTAAAGACAAAGAGGAGGACTTTGAAATCCAATCCAATCCAGATTTATTTATATAGCACATTTATCCACAGCATGACAGCTGACCAAAGTGCTGAACATAAAATAAAACAGCGATAAAACACGTAGGTCAGATTAAAATAACAAGAAAATACAAGTTAATCGATAGCAAAAAAATGTAAGTAAAAACAAATAAATACTAAAAACAACATAAAAGACTAAAAATTAAAACCAAGAGACAAAAAACCATAAAATCAGAAAATAAGTCATTCATTCATACACGCTACAGCCATGTCCATAGAATCAAACACCAAAAGCCATAGTGAAGTAGTGAGTTTTAAGACCGGATTTAAACAGGGCGATAGACGGAGCTGAACGAACCGAGAGTGGCAGCTGTTCCAAAGCTTCGGAGCTGCGTGAGCAAAGGCACGCTCACCACAAGTCTTGCACCTCATCTTTGGAACACACAGCAAGAGTTGATCAGCTGAGCGGAGAGACCTGGGGGAGCATATGAGTTGAGGAGTTCTGCTAGATAACCAGGAGCTTTGTTATGGACAATTCTGTATGTAAATAAAAGGATTTTGAATTTCACCCTATAGGACACTGGAAATGAATCCTGTAGTACACAGGGATCCAATGAAGAGATGCCAATACTGGGGTTATATGGTCACGCTTTCTGGTGCCAGTCAGTAAGCGTGCCGCTGCATTTTGAACCAGCTGGAGTCTATTTAAAGTTAACTGATCCAAGCCCAAGTAAAGTGAGTTGCAGTAGTCCAACCGACAGGAAAGAAACAGATGGATGACATGCTCAAAAACGTCAGCAGGAAGATATTGTTTAACCTTTGCTAACAGTCTTAGATGATAGAAACCTGATTGGACTACTGAACTCACCTGTCTCTTCAGTCCGAAAGAACTATCAAGAAAGACTCCAAGATTTTTCACACAGGACTTTACCAGGGATGTGCAAGGGCCGAGAGGACTGACCACATCATCCAGAAGATTCTGATCACCAAAGAGTAAAATCTCCATCTTTGAGTAATTTAGCTTCAAGAAGTTGATGGACATCCATTGCTTAACCTCGCTCAAGCAGTCAAATAAGGAAACAATTTTGTCTGGTTTAAGAGGGAAGTAAATTTGAAGGTCATCAGCAAAACAGTGGAATGTAATATTGAATTTTTCAAAAATAGAACCTAGTGGCAACAAGTAAAGTGAAAAGTGTGTGGGTCCCAAAATGGAGCCTTGTGGCACTCCACTGCTCAGGGGTGCTGAAACAGAGGTGAAGGGGCCCAAATTCACTGAAAAAGACCTGTCCTGTAGGTAAGAACGAAACCACTGAAGGACAGTACCTTTGGGACCAACACACAACTCGAGACGAGACAGCAAATTGCTGTGGTCAATGGTGTCAAAGGCAGCTGACAAATCTAACAATAATAAAGCGGCTGAATTTCCAGAATCACTCATTAAAAGCAGATCGTTAAAAACACGTAGAAGAGCACTCTCAGTGCTATGGCGTGTTTTAAAACCAGATTGAAATTTCTCTGAAATGTCATTAGAAGCCAAATACCGTAATCCTGCAGCTGAGAATGAACTACTTTCTCAAGGATTTTAGAAAGAAAACTGAGTTTAGAAATTGGCCTAAAATTTGAAAGGCAGGTGGGATCTAGATGATGTTTTTTTACGAGTGGATGGACAACAGCCTGTTTTAAACACTGTGGAACACAGCCGGAAGAAAGTGAACAGTTGATTAGCTTTTGGATGACGGAAGCAACACTATCGAACAGTGGTGGCTCGTCCATAGGGGGCGCTAGGGCGCCGCCCCACCAGTCTCACAGGAAGAAGAAGAAGAAGAAGAAGAGAGGAATCACAAAATGTATTTAAAAAAACATCAAATTTAAACTAAACGATCTATACACCTTATGGGCTGTAAGTGCTGTGTGTAATCTGCATTTAATTGTAGTTTAATAAAGTTAATACTTTTAACACGGCCGAAACGTCGACGTACTTCCTGTCACGTGTCCTCTCGCGGGCACAGCAATCTTTACCATTGACTTAAAACGGGCTACATGGCGCATGCGCGCTGGATCCCCAACGACAAGGAATAGGAGAGCTGTTGGGCGCATATGGTTGCGATCGCAAGCAAACGGGGGAGTCTGCTCAGATCAGGAGGAGGATGCTGATTGGTCAGCTCACCCAGCCCAGACAGAACCAGAAATTTCTCCACAGGCTAGTTCACCGTCCTTTGTTGTTGTGGGGCTGCTGCTAACGTTGACTATGGAGAAAACTAGTAGTTTCATCTTTTTATCAGTGGATTCTACAAACCAAGTGGATTTTTTACTATTAGATGGATTATTTTGACCAGCAAGGTAAGACAGAATTTAGCTTTTGACTTCATGAAAATAGCTTTGTTTTGCTTTTCATTTAGCAGTCATTGGGTGGTGTTGAGGTAGAAAACGTGGATTCTATCGTTTAAAAGAGCCTCTTCCTGTTTAGTGTGTGTGAGGTTTGCATATATTGGTCAATATGAAGCAGGTTTTTGGAACAACTTTGTTGCTAACTTGGCAACAAAGTCCGTCGATTTCAAGTTGTGTGATGCATCAGAATGGTAATTTGGCGTTCCCTAGTGGTGATATGTGGTTAGCGCATCTGAAAAACTGACCTGCAAATGAAGAAAATAACGATTGTTTATATAGCGCCTCTCAAGATAAAAACCATTCACAAGAACTAACATAAAAAAATAAAAATAAAAAAATGCGCCCCACCCAAAAAAAAATTCACCAGGCGCCACTGCTATTGAAGGCCTGTTTAAGGAAAAGTTAAAGTTAGAGTCCCAAGTATTCATCACACACTGGTGAAATTACATCTCCGCATTTGACCCATCCCCATGGTGGGGAGCGGTGAGCTGCAGCTGTGGCCATGCTCGGGAACTATTTGGTGGTTTAAAGAGGCGGAAGACAAACCAGGGGACAGTTAGAAGGTCTTAAGTGACTGACAATTGCTGATAGTTCTTCCAAAGAGACGGGACAGAACCAGCACCAGGATGTAGAACAAGGAGAAGAAACAGTAGGGTCTGAAATAAACAGTGAGGTGATAGAGGACCTGATCTGCAGAATTTTATCTGAGAAAAAATTCAGGAAGTTGTCACACCAACTCTGAGAAGGTACAACACCACCAGCATTACCAGGTTTAAAACATTAAAAAGGACCTGAGGCCTGTGGCTGTTTGTTGCCACAAGCTGAGACACAAACTGGGATTTAGCTAATTTTATAGAATTATTAAAAGCCAACAAGAGACACATGCAATCTGTCCTCTTTCCACTTTCTCTCAGCGCGTCTGCATTCGCGTCTGAGAGCGCGGGTGGTGTCATTAAGCCATGGCGCAGGTTTTGTTCTGGAGCGCATAAGTTTGAGAGGAGCCACAGAGTTTAAAATATCATTACAGGTTCTGTTGAAGCAGTCTGCCAGGTCATCAACACAATCGGATTCAGAGTCTATCAGTCCTGAGGTTGCAAAAGCGGCGGAAAAGTCCGAGATAGCTGCTTCATTTAAAATTCTTCTAGACGCTGGAGCGCACGGCTTTTCCACAGGACAGCGCAGTTCGACAGTGAAAAAAACAGGAAAATGATCTGAGATACCGAGATCTGTTATATCAGTAATACTTATGTCCATGTGACAAAACTAAATCAAGCGTGTGGCCCTTTTCGTGAGTTGGACCAGTAACCCACTGCACTAGATTAAAAGAGTCAATAACATTTAAAAACTCTTGACCATGGGCCGTGCATTGCAGCACGGATGAATGTTAAAATCACCGATGATTAAAAATGATTTATATTTCAGAGCAATCCCAGCTACAAAGTCAGAGAACTCCTTTATGAAGTTATGGTTCATTTTCGGTGGGCGATAGATGAGCGCACACAGCACTGCCGGTGACAGGCGCAGCTGAAGCTCAACAGTGGAGAATGGTTCCAATTGGAGAATTTGATCGCAGCGAAACGAGTTTTTATAAACTGTAGCCAGTCCTCCACCCCTACCAGAGGAGCGAGGAGTATTTAAAAAAGAACAGTTAGGGGGGACAAGTTCTGAGAAAGGCACGGTCTCACCTCTTTGGACCCACGTCTCACACAGAAGCATGACATCCAATAGATGAGTCTTGAAGAAATCATTCAACAAAAACGTCTAGTTTGCCAGTGACCTTGAATTTAGTAAGGCCATCTTGATAGAAGAATCCTCATTTAAGGTCCGATTCCAAGGCAGAGAGCGAAGGTTTGTAAAATCCACGCCATGTCTACCATGACGTGGCCGCTTGGACCTGTAGGTTTCAGTCAGCTGATCCGATGAGCCGGCATCTCCAGGAATAACAGGCCGGATCCATCGACAAATTAAATCCAAAGGACCCGAGATTCCGCCAGCGGCTCGCTGGATAGCACGGATTCTAACGAGCGCCTTCC
The DNA here is from genome assembly GCA_006937985.1 of Aphyosemion australe. Classification (NCBI taxonomy): domain Eukaryota; kingdom Metazoa; phylum Chordata; class Actinopteri; order Cyprinodontiformes; family Nothobranchiidae; genus Aphyosemion; species Aphyosemion australe. The sequence goes on along the minus strand of SSNS01000005.1, from coordinate 932,821 downwards.
TCATCTCCGAGGCCTCTTCCAGGGGTGCCCTGGGACCAGACGCTGCAAGGCGGGAGCGGCCGAGATGACAGGTGGAGGGGAAAGTTTGAAAACTGTCCTCCTGCTGAAAGACCACGCCCAAATAATTCATAAGACTCCTTTATCTTCAAAAGTGACTGGCGATCATAGGCAGGAAGACCAGATACACTGCTGTCTCACAGCTCCCTGCTGTCTCACAGCTTCCTGCTGTCTCACAGCTCACTATCTGTCTCACAGCTCTCTGCTGTCTCACAGCTTCCTGCTGTCTCACAGCTCCCTGCTGTCTCACAGCTCCCTGCTGTCTCACAGCTCCCTGCTGTCTCACAGCTCACTATCTGTCTCACAGCTCCCTGCTGTCTCACAGCTTCCTGCTGTCTCACAGCTCCCTGCTGTCTCACAGCTCCCTGCTGTCTCACAGCTCACTGCTGTCTCACAGCTCACT